>JALXFT010001020.1:0-29009 GCA_023376895.1 Aspiorhynchus laticeps | reverse complement strand
TGACAGCCTTTTACCGCACAAAACCTCCCCGAGCCTCCACGATTCGCCATTACCGCCAACGTCCTCTAGATGATGACAATTACTAAACGGAAGTTCGAAGCATCCTACAGGAAGTCACTTGCCGCTATGGCGCCCTCCATGGAGAAGCGAAGAAAAAGGTCTATAGATGAGACTGTTGAAAATTGTCATTAAAGAAACAAACCAAAAAAACTTTGTGTTGTAACATTACATTTTTCAAAAGCAATTTTAGTATGATCTGGTAGTTGTGGTCCCAAGTCAATTCATCTTTATACAATACAAATTATATCAAAGCAACTTCAACACATTCAAATTCAACTAAAGTGAGTTTAAAAGAGAATAGTGTCATTATTCAAATCAATTCAGTTCAGTGTTGATTCACTTCAGTTCAACTGTGTCGATGTTGCATCATCGAGTTGTTTAAAGTTCACTTTTTCCTTTTTGTATTTTTCAGTGTGAACACACTAGTAACACTGTTTATGCTACAAAATAGAATACAGAATAGTGCATAAGTATGAGTGAATTTGGCTGTACCTAGCACTTTCTGTCTCATAATTGTTTATTGGAATATAAATATGTGAGTGAAAGTGTGTAAATCAGACTAAAGGATTGATCATCTTAACTGAGGTTGATGAGCGGAGTTCAGATGTTTCAGTGGCATCAGGTCATGTGAACCGTGTTTTCGATAGTACATTTACATTTAGTCATTTAGCAGATGCTTTTATCCAAAGCGACTTACAAATGAGGACAAAAGAAGACATCAAAACCAACAAAAGAGCAATGATACAACAAGTCTAAGCGCAGTACACGTAGCACGGTTTTGGTTTTGTTTTTTTTGTTTGTTGTTTTTTTAAGAAAGAAAACAAGTAGAATAGAAAAAAAAGAAAGCTAGTGTTAGAGGGTCAGATAGATACAAAGACGACTAATAGATACAAAGAAGAGAGAAAGATAAAATAGAATTGTAATAGAGAGTGCTAGAGTTAGAGGGTCAAATAAAGATGGAAGAGATGTGTTTTTAGCCGATTCTTGAAGATGCTGCTGGGATTGAGTCGGGAGGTCATTCCACCAGGAGGGAACAGTTGATGAAAAAGTCTGTGAAAGTAGAATTACTTTTGTGAATATATATGAAAATACTTGTCTATAATCCATTTTTCAGATTTCAATTCATGCTGAAATGGTCTTTTTGTATGTTATAAAATTTGGATTCTTAAAAAAATTGTTTAAAAAAATTCAAAAATGTTGATACTTATTTTACAGATAAAAATGTTTTAAGAGTTGATTTTGGTAGATTTCAGTGTGTGTGTGTGTGTGTGTGTGTTTTGTTCTTCAGGTCTGGAGTTAAACTGCACGTTTGATCAGTCTAAACCCTGTTATGCAGCTCTGGGAGACAAACTCAATCTGCTGATGGTGGACGCTAGTAAATATGATCTGAAGATACAAAAGAGAATAAAAAACACAGAAGTTGATCCAGCTTGTAGAGTAAAGAATGGCAGGATGAGGATGAGTGAATGTGATCTTTATAGTAACAGACCTGAAGTGACAGTCATTAATGGGACTCTGATAATAAACCGTGTGATCAGAGCAGATTCAGGGAATTACAGATTAACACTCGATCACTCAGACGGCTCAGTAACATCTAGAGATCTTCAAGTGATTGTTGAAGGTACAGAAACTCTCTCATCAGACTCATTACAATCTCATGTTCTCCAAAGATCTCACTCTCATGCAAATGACTTATAAAAACAAAGAACCAATGAATGATAATCAACGATAAAAAGACAGCACAGAAACAGCAACATATTTTCATACAGAAACTCTGTCATCAGAATATTGATAATAAAATATAATTTTATATATTTATATTTCACATTTAAAAATGGTTTCTATCATTTTTTTCTGTTTAGCTTTCGTCTTGTGTTTTTCCTTCCACAGGTCCTCCAGTGGGTCTGATCGTTCTGGGATGTCTTGCTGTAATTCTTGTTCTGGTCATCATTGCATATTACGTTTACAAGAAGAGGAATCAGCTCAAACCCACAAGTCAGTCTTGAGTTCATGAACCTACAGTATTATATTATTGCCTTGATCACTTTATGTTTGTCCTTATTTGTAAATTAGATTGGATTAAAGCATCCTATAAATGAATATATGTAAAATCTGCAGTTCATAGACAAACTGCTTCTGTTACTGAGGGAATAATTCACCCAAAAACATCATTATTTATCCCACTTCATCATTTCCAACCCTGTATGTTGTTTTTTTCAGTATGAGTAAATAATGACAGAATGTACATTAATGTAGAGAAAACATCAACAATAACATCTTACATGTTAATTTAATATTACCATTTAATAATACTATTAATTAGTTGGTTTTAAGTGATTGATAGCACAGATCATGATTCAGATCTTGCCCTGATGTAGCCTAAATGATGATAGTGAATCATATCAGAGATGCAAACGCTCTGCTATATATATATATAAAAAAAATAAAAAATCAGCGACTGTCAAGATTTCTATCAACTTTTATTGAAAAAAATAATAAAAACTGTATAGGAATTTGACACATTTGGGAGGTTATGGTCTTTTATAACTACCTAAACTGACTGACTACAGCAGTAAGTCACAGTCTGAAGAATAGAAACACGAGACAGTAGTGAGAGAAAAACTGATAGAAAAGCATCTAAAACACCCTTCCCTGGTGCCGCCTCAAGCACAGCAAAACATGTACTAACAGCAAGTCTAGAAAGGAAACCGAAGCGTTGTCGTAACACCATGCGTCACCACAGTCCTGACACTGAGTCACTAAAATGAAAATATTAAAGTCATGGTGAGTCTTGATGTGTTTTGAGAGTATACATATGAAAATAAAATAAAGAAATACATAATGCAAATAAAAAAAAATTGTATAAATGAAAAATGCATATAAATGAACAGAATAATAAAATATAACTAAATAAAGAGTATAAATTAATGTGTATAAAATAAATAAAATAGAGTAGTGTGCTTATAAAATAAATAAATAAAGTGTATAAATGAGCATATAAAATTGAAATTGAATTAACAAACAAACAAAGATTTTAACAGCTATATAACATAGTTTGCCCTTTAGCTTTACCTGCTAAATAAGTGCATATAAACAGTGAAACTGGCAAACAGTGTGCAACCTGACATGCATACCAAAACAGAATGCAACATTGTTCCCACTTGTTTTTTTTGTTTGTTTTTTTCACAGCCACAAGGAACAGGACTGCTACAATAAAAGTGGTATGAACGGTCTGAGCTTATGTAGTGTAGTCTTTGAATAGAGAGTTGGGCCTTGATATTCTCCCTGAGCGGGTGACAACCACAGGTGGTTCCTGCACCTGTTCTGTTTGTGGCTGGTCGACATTAGCCTGGGGTTCTGGCAGAGGGTCACCGTTGGTGTTAAGTGGGACCTCTGCTGCTGTAGGCGGGGGGTATTGTTCAGGTATATACAGGAGGTGGCACATTATTTTAAGAGTGTTCTGTCCTAACCTTTAAATACCTTTGAAAAAATGTTAATGAAAGTTGTGGGAATGTTCCCTGTTAGGGTTTTGACCCTTATATTTTTGTTTCAGTGGTTTAATGACATTCTAGATAAACTTCTGTTTTTCCATGTTGTTAACAGGGAACATCGTCCATTATGATTTTGTGTCAGATATGTTTTATACAATAAAAACGGATCCCCTTGATCTGTTTCTTGGTTTTGCGGTGTCTGGTGTTTTGCTGTTTGTGGTTTTAATCTTCTGCTTTTTTTGGGGGGGGGATTATATTTCTCTTAGTAATATATTTTACCAAATCTGGATAAACAAACTATTGCTTCAGAAATGTGAATAGAGATAGTGTTAAAGTTAAGACATGGTTTTCACTGATTTTACAGTTCATTGCCACTGAGACTCAGGTGTGAACCTCCTTTGTTCAGAAAGTAGCTCTTTTGCACTCTTTAGAATATTTTGTGACTGAGAAGTGATTCTTCTTGTTACAATTTCTCCTAGTTTCAGTCTTTTTTGTGTGTATTTAAGTAGGAGCTGTTGACCCACAATGCTATCTCTGAAAGACTTCCTCTTTCTTCTTTCTCTTTAATAGTCCAATAATTTCCTGATGTGTCAGTCGAGCTGCTGTCTGTCAGTGAGACTCGTTCTGACTCTCTTCTGCTGGACTTTAGAGAAATGATGCTCATCTTTGGACTGATGCTGCTGCTGCAAACTGCTGCATGTGAGTCACTTTCACATCAAACTCTTCTTATCATGCTGATCAATCACTGATGAATCTCTGATGAATTTAATAGTACATAGAGAGTCTGCAGTGATCTAGCATTAGAGTTTTCTGATCTTCTTGATTGTGTATGTTAGTGGATTATTATAACATGTCAGTGTTTACATCACAGTAAAACAGACACTGTTTAAGACAATTCTGTACGTAGTATTTTTAGATGAATTTCAGTGGATAGTTGTACATGTGATGATGGTTTGCGTGCATTGAAGACATAATGTCGTAAGATGGAGCGTAAGTGGCGTCTCTCTGGGCTGACTGTTCATTATCAGCCATGGAAAGATTGTTTACATGAGTATAAGACTAGAATTGTTTCTGCCAGATCTGATTATTTTTCTAAGATAATTCACAACAATCAAGACAAACCGAGACAACTGTTTAATTCCATTAACAAATTGCTGAATTGTAATAGTCTCTTACCTGTTACTGCTTAAGTTTCTAGATTTTTTTGGCACCAACCCAGCAGGCACAAAACAGGCACACAACGTCATAAGACGTTGATATTTGGTTCACGAGTTCACACTTACATATAATAAACTGAGTAAAGGGTTATGCATATTTGGCGTGCTGTCCGAGGAGAGGGCTCCGAGCTCGGTAATCATTCCCGAGCCCGGGGTACTCCCCCCGACCGGGGAGAGGGGTCCGAGCTCGGCGTGTAGCCCGGACCCAGAATGCTCCCCCCGAGTGCTCCTCCCTGTGCTGGGATGGAAACGGGCTGAAGGTGAGGAGTTGGGGTGGTGGAGGGACGCTGGAAGACGAGAGAAAATGGAGGTAAGACGGCTTGATTATTTATAGGGATTCTATCTCGTGCTGATTGGATAGGTGGTGTGATTACTGATGATGAATTGGCCGTGTTAATTATCTGCACGTGCTCCTCCCGAAACTTGTTAATAAAAACATCACTTCACGAGTTCACACTTACATATAATAAACTGAGTAAAGGGTTATGCATATTTGGCGTGCTGTCCGAGGAGAGGGCTCCGAGCTCGGTAATCATTCCCGAGCCCGGGGTACTCCCCCCGACCGGGGAGAGGGGTCCGAGCTCGGCGTGTAGCCCGGACCCAGAATGCTCCCCCAAACGCTATTATCGAGGGACAGCAGCCAAAGTGGGCCAGTAAACCCCCCAAAATTTGCATAGCTTAGGGCTGACGGGATGCTGGACATGCTTGTGGTAGTGGTACTTCTGCGGAGTCTAGAACGTAGAGATGGGAGGGAGGTGGAGATACAGGCTCCTGCGGGAGCAGACACTGCTGCGGCAGTGGAGGATTATAGAAAAGGCTCCTGCGGGAGCAGACACTGCTGCGGCAGTGGGGAAATACAGATAGAGCTCCTGCGGGAGCAGTCACTGCTGCGGCAGTGGAGGAATATAGAAAAGGCTCCTGCGGGAGCAGACACTGCTGCGGCAGTTGGGAAATACAGATAGAGCTCCTGCGGGAGCAGACACTGCTGCGGCAGTGGGGAAATACAGATAGCGCTCCTGCGGGAGCAGACACTGCTGCGGCAGTGGGGAAATACGGATAGCGCTCCTGCGGGAGCGGACACTGCTGCGGCAGTGGGGAAATACAGATAGAGCTCCTGCGGGAGCAGACACTGCTGCGGCAGTGGGGAAATACAGATAGAGCTCCTGCGGGAGCAGACACTGCTGCGGCAGTGGGGAAATACAGATAGCGCTCCTGCGGGAGTAGACACTGCTGCGGCAGTGGGGAAATACAGATAGCGCTCCTGCGGGAGTAGACACTGCTGCGGCAGTGGGGAAATACAGATAGAGCTCCTGCGGGAGCAGACACTGCTGCGGCAGTGGGGAAATACAGATAGAGCTCCTGCGGGAGCAGACACTGCTGCGGCAGTGGGGAAATACAGATAGAGCTCCTGCGGGAGCAGTCACTGCTGCGGCAGTGGGGAAATACAGATAGAGCTCCTGCGGGAGCGGTCACTGCTGCGGCAGTGGAGGAATATAGAAAAGGCTCCTGCGGGAGCAGACACTGCTGCGGCAGTGGGGAAATATAGATAGAGCTCCTGCGGGAGCAGACACTGCTGCGGCAGTGGGGGAGTACGGACAAAAGCTGGGTGTAGTGAAAATGGGTCCTTTTTACAGACTGATGACGTCTTTCCAAAGTTATTAACATTGTAAACTCCTCCAGGTTTAATTCCACCTGTTCAAACGTTTTAAATGCTGTGGCTCCTTTTAGGACTTTTCAGTCTAAAACTCGTTCTGAACCCTGGATTGATATTCCATTCTTTCTCTTAGACGATGTTGTAGAAGAGCGGAACGGAAATTGAAAAAGGACAGGCTTCATGTTTCTTTTGAGATTTTAAAGGACACTCTATTTAAATATCAGAAAGCAGAAAAAAGCAAAATGCCGACATTTGTCAGATATTATCAATAAGAACTGCTCTAGTCCAAAGACTCTCTTCAATATTATTAATGCTACTCTCAATCCTTCGGCCTGTCTAGTTCCTGGGGTTTCTTCTCCATCATGTGAAGAATTTTTATTATTTTTTGATAGGAAAATTAGGGATCTCTGGCTGGGGATAACTCCCTCGTTTTTTAATCCGTCAAACCCCTTTATCTCTACTACCTTTTTTAGTCAGTTTGAACTAGTCTCGCCTTCAGATTTGCTGGAAATAGTTGAGCAGCTTAAACCTTCGGGCTCGTCTTTGGATATTATTCCCCCTTTTTTATTTAAGCAAATTTTTATTGATGTCGCCCCATATCTCTTGATTATAATTAATCGTAGTTTAGAATCTGGCATTATGCCTGATTGCTTAAAGCATGCAGTAGTTTATCAATTGCTCAAAAAACAGAATCTGGACTCATCAGTTTTAACTAATTTTAGGCCCATTTCTAATTTGCCTTTTATATCCAAGAATCTGGAAAAAAATGTGTTTTCACAGCTACAAAGTTTTTTAGCTGATAATTTAATGTTTGAAACATTTCAGTCAGGTTTTCATAAATGCCATTCCACTGAGACTGTGCTTTTGAAGGTTCTTAATGATATTTTAATATCATGTGATTCTGGGGATTTTGCAGTTCTTGTGCTCTTAGATTTGACGGCCGCTTTCGATACAGTTGACCATGCTATTCTCATTGATCGATTAGAACATTGCATTGGTTTAAGAGGTATAGCTCTAGATTGGTTTAAATCGTATTTTGCTAATAGGAGTTTTTCAGTCAAGATGGGTGAACATTATTCGAGAAATGCTTCTTTGCCTTGTGGGGTTCCCCAGGGTTCCGTTCTGGCTCCTCTGCTTTTTTTCTCTTTATATGTTCCCTCTTGGCTCGATTTTTAGAAAACATGGATTATCATTTCACTGTTATGCGGATGACACTCAGGTTTATTTGCCTGTTAAACGGAATTCTGTGGGTTTTGAGTCTCTTATGGCATGTTTGGCGGATTTGAAGGCTTGGCTTCCATTACATTTTTTTAATTTTTAATGAAAAGAAAACTGAAATTATTGTTTTTTTAGCCCGTCTGAATCTTTAGATTCCCCAAAATTGGATTTGGGTGAGATGTCTCTATGTCTGAAACCATGGGTAAAAAACCTGGGTTTCATTTTTGATGATGGCTTAAAGTTTGACCGTCAAATAAATTCAGTAGTCAAAGCTTGCTTTTTTCAGCCGCGTTTACTTTCTAAAGCAAAGCCTTTTCTTTTCTTGATTTTGAAAAAGTAATTCACACTTTTATTTTATCTAGGCTGGACTACTGCAACTCACTTTATTTTGGGATTGGCCAGACAACTATATCGCGCTTGCAGCTTGTTCAAAACACTGCGGCTCGACTTTTGAGCGGGGTTAAGAAGAGGGAGCATATTACTCCTATTTTACGCTCATTACATTGGTTGCCTGTTTGTTTTAGAGTGGATTTTAAAATTTTGCTCCTTGTTTATAAATCTCTAAATAGTTTGGCTCCTACTTATCTTTGCGAGTACTGAATATCAACCCATTAGATCCCTTCGGTCTTCCAACCAGGATCTATTGTTTACACCTAGGTCGAGGCTTAAATGCAGGGGAGATCGTGCTTTTTGTATTGCTGCCCCCAGGCTTTGGAACACCTTGCCACTCTCCATTAGACAAGCTTCTTCTGTTAATATCTTTAAGTCCAGGCTAAAGACATTTTTATTCTCTAAAGCGTATGGCTGATGGCATGGTCGTATGATATTATAATTTTATTGTTTGTTGTGTGTTTTTTCTGTTTTTAATGACTTACTGGAAAGCACATTGGTCAACAGAAGTTTAAATTAATTGTGCTATATAAATAAATTGTCATTGTCAACATTGTAAATGTAGTAGACTTGTAATTTTTTTTATTAATGTACATTTCTAACTGCATTTGTGTTACCATCAAAAACATCAAAACTAGAACACTGTTACGTGAGTGAGGAGAGATGGCAAATTTAACACGATCAACCTAATCAATATCAATATATTTTCCTTTTTTGGAAAGCTATAGAAACACTATCATGGATTTATAATTTTGCAAATGGGAACGTAAAATATATGTACTTGTTGACGACTTCCGCTTACGAAAATTAACCATAGTTTTACTACAAATAAAACCAAGAAACACTGTTTAAACCATGGTAATGTCACGGTGCACACAGCAGGGAGAGACGAGGAACACGCAGACGAGGAGGTACTTCAAAATAATAGTCTTTAATGACAACATCAAGGGTAGACAAGTAGAAACACCAGGAATGACGAGTAGACCAGACAAAATGGAATACAAAAGACAGGACTTAAATACACATGGTAATTAACACAAATCACACACACCTGGACACGAATTAACTAATAACGACATGAAACTAACCATATACGGAAACAAGAGGCGGGAACACAAGACACACACGAAACAGGTCTGACAGGTAACCATAAATTAACCATGGTTTTGCTACTCTAACCACAAGTTTATCCATGGTATTTGTAGTAAAACTGGTTATACAAATGGTAATCATAAATATATATATATTCCGCTTCCACTTCCGCTTTCAACTTCCCGGAAAAAAAACAATTTTAGGCAAAGGAACCATATTAGTCGTAAAACGCTGGAAATGTTGGATTCAGGTTTCAGTCAGAGGCACTGAGGATTCGACTGATTGCTGAACAGAGCTAAAGCTCAAGCAGAAAATCACCTAGTTGTGTTTAAGGGTTTAAGCAGTCTGTTGGTTTGCTTAATGGACTTGTACACCATTAATGCTGTGCTGTGCCATAATGAAATAGTAATTATTATTTAAATGCAACACTGAACAAGAAACAAACACAAGTCAGTTGAAAGGACAGTAAACAGTAAAACGTTTCAAATCCCAAAAGGCATCAGATCGATAGCGCTGTGCTGATGGAGACATGTGTGATCTTGAGTAATGAAAAGAATATTTTTAAAAACTGTAATGCTCAGTGAGGGGATTGTTAATATAATTGTATTTTTAATTGAATGTTTATATCAGATCTCTCCACTTTAGTACTGAATATTTAAAACATTTGTAGATCTGTGGTGAATGATGTTTATGAACCAATGTGGCAGAAACATCAGATATTCAGATACTTCCAGACAAACACCTAGAAGTTGGTTTAATGCCATTTTCTCCCTCATGGATGAAGAAGGAAGGAAACAAAATGTGTATCCAGAAGTCAACATGGCAATATAGTGATATAAAAGCTAGAATGCATAACATATTTACATAAATACATTTTCTCTAAGTGCACTTTCAAAAACACTCACATAGACATTCTAAAAGTAGCATTAAAGTTGTCCTTATGATCATTTTATTATATTATTTAAGTGTTTGAATTGCATATAAAATTGCCATCCATTTGGATTAAACATGAACTACTAAACTTAATGTGATGCCCAGTGGTGAACAAAGTGCTCAAATCAAGTACTTGAGTAAAAGTAAATCGTATCAATATGCAGCAACTACTAAATTGTCCCTAGCAATAATTTTTATAAAACAATTAAATGTCTGTTGTCTGCCATTATGTTCCCACCAATGCCAAAATCAAACTTATGCCCTTTATACAAGATCATGACACAACATTTTCAATATACCATTCAATACTCTGTGGATCGTCAAGCACTGTGGAGTGCACTGCGGGGCATTGGAATCCCAAATTTCCAGCTAGATCTCATTAAGGACCTTCATTCAGGTACTACCGCCAGAGTGAGGGTTAACGGCTCACTCTCTGAGGTGCTTACAACTACCTCCGGAGTTAGGCAGGACTGTGTTCTGGCCCCAGCACTTTTCTGTAGAGCCATGGATTGGATCCTCGAGCGAATAGCACCACAGAATGGCATTAAACTGCCAGAACATGATTTCACTGACCTAGACTACGCAGATGATGTCGTGTTATTAGACGAATCTGCGTCAAAATTGGTACCATCTCTTGAGCATTTTGAGCGAGAGGCTTCTCACCTGGGCCTACACGTATCATGGCAAAAAAACAAATTGCAGAGCATGGGTGGTGGATCCAATATCAGGAATATTACTGTCATGGGTCAGGAGGTGGAAAATGTCACAAAGTTCACATATCTGGGGAGTTTACAAAACTCAGATGGAAGGTGCACAGACGGTATCGCACGCCGAATTGGTCTGGCTGCTTCAGCAATGAGGTCCTTTCAGAACCTTTGGCGTCAACAGAGGACCCAGCTTAGCACAAAACTCCGGTTCTATTCCTCCTGCGTGTTGCCAATCCTTCTGTACGGTACTGAGACCTGGACTCTTCAATCACAAGATGCCAAAAGGCTAGTCATTTCATATGCGCTGCCAACGTCAAACCCTGCATGTTCGTTGGTCCGACCTCATAACAATGCACTGGTCTGCCAACAATCACAGACATAATTGCTTGTTTGCGCACGTCTTTGTTCGGACATGTGGCCCGGCTTGCAAGTCATACTCCTGCCTATGGTGCCTTAGCCTGCACCGTTGCCCACCACTCTGAAAGACAAGCTCCCACCTGGTCGCCATTGGCGAACTTAGATCCAACAGATTGGGGATGGCTCCATCTCCTCCCTCCTCCATGAATGGAACCTTGCCATCGGCCGCGGCCATTCACTCCGCATGACGAGATCGGCGCTACGAGCC
Source organism: Aspiorhynchus laticeps (assembly GCA_023376895.1). NCBI lineage: Eukaryota > Metazoa > Chordata > Actinopteri > Cypriniformes > Cyprinidae > Aspiorhynchus > Aspiorhynchus laticeps. The sequence continues at coordinate 17,622 of JALXFT010001020.1, read as the reverse complement.
ACTGCAGCTCAGGTGACTTGATGGATGGATGGATTCAGTACACAAGTTATAGCTTATACCCTGTGATTTTGACTGTACCATTTTTATATGGACTCATCCCAAGGTAACTAGAGATTAAGACAGCTTCAGTTTGGATCCAGCCTCTTATGAAGACTTCAGATGACCCAACACCTCTGAATAGATAGCATCTACTCCTGCGACCCAGACGACGTCAGCTCTGGATCATCATACAATATAATGTTACCATTGCTTTAAAATGCACATGAAGTTTGTTTAAATGTGCTGTATGTAAGTTTTTGACTCTACTAAAGCATAAAAATACCATAATATGTTTGCAGGTATTTAAGAAACATGCTAAGTTAACATACTTGTTTATCTGAAAAACAATGCTATAGTCAGTTATTCTCCTTAGAAAATGTGCATCTGTGTTTTGGTTTGTGAAACCTGCCCACTGCCAGTTTACCCAATTGTATTTCGGCACCCCGGGTTGCCAGTTGGCGGAAAACAGTGCATTTCATTTTATTCATCATCATGTGTGCTCGTTCCTGTTGGTGTTGTTAATCTGGCAACCTGCGTCAAGTCTGAGGAGGAGGGGCGGGTGAAAAAAACCCTCTCCAATATTTTGAATTTGGACTGCAATACCTAGTTCAATCTACATACAGCACCTTTAAATGCATATGATATTTCTAGATACTATAATGTATACTATCTTACAACTTCACTTTCTGACACAATCTCTTATAAAAAACTATTCTGGATTTGCAGCAGAGAGAAATGCATTTTCTGTAAAGCTGCTTTGAAACAATATGCAATATGAAAGGCACTATACAAATAAATGTGAATTAAATTTAATGAGCCATTGCATTGTTGGTGCTATTCTGAAATAAAGGACCCATGAAGTTGATAAATGTAACAATACATCTGAATGAGCCATTGCATTGATGGCCCACATGGAGGCGCTATATCTCAGCTGACTTTGAACGTGCTTTGAAAGTTTCACTTGGGGCTTACCCCCTGATTTCCCAGAGTTATATTAGTCTGTTTAGCACAGGGTTGTCAAACTAAGTTCCTGGAGGGCCGCAGCCCTGCTCCAACTCACATACCATGTAGTTTTCAAATAAGCCTGAAGGACTTGATTAGCTGGATCAGGTGTGTTTAATTAGGATTGCATCTAAACTCTGCAGGGCTCCGGCCCTCCAGGAACTGAGTTTGACACCCCTGGTTTAGACTATCCATGTCAAATTCTAAGTAGTTCAAATCTCAACAACATTATGTATTGTTGCAACAAGCTCCAGTTTGATACAGTATAAATTTTACTTCTTCTTTTTCACATTTCTCCTAGTTTCACTGTCTGTTTTAGATTTATTTTAGTGCAGACTAACTGCATCAGACTAACCCCTATAAGAGGAAACTTCCTCTTAAGATATTTCCTTATTGCACTGTGAAGACACTCGATAAGAGCCAGACCACAGACGATCTGAAGCAGCATCACTCTCTTCTGCTGGGATTGAGTTCTTCTGGAAACTGGACTTTAGAGAAATGATGCTCATCTTTGGACTGATGCTGCTGCAAACTGCTGCATGTGAGTCACTTACACATCAAACTCATCTTATGTTGCTGATCAATCAGATCAATCTCTGAAGTAGTTGTTGGAAAGTAGTTGTCAGAAGTAGTAATCTCAGAAGTCTTGTTGGGAGACAATCACAATAAAGAGTTAGCAGATATTAAGCAGACAGTCTACAGTATACTCTAATAAGACTTAGTTGACTTGTTGGTGCAAAGTTACTTATTGTCAACATAATGTTCAAAAGGGAACATCAGAATAAAGTGTTACCAATTTTTTCACTTCTATTCTTGTTTTCACACTTTATCACATGGCTCAGCTTTATCGCTGCTAACAGATCTCTAACTTCCACTTCCGTACTTTTCTTTTGCAAATAACATGCCTATATATATCATTATAACATGCCTATATATCATAATTATATCAGTAATAATTTTTGCTGCAGTCATTATTTCCATGAACATATTTTCTTTGCTCTCAAAATGTGATAGCAGAACAATTAAAAGCAGAAATTTCATAGCAATCGTTGGTATTATTAAACATTAAGATGTCATGGGGAAAATTTTCCAGAAGCATCGCATACAACAATTACTGATATTCATATTTATATTGTGCACACATACAACCTTTTATTTATAAATCCAGATGTGCATGGCAGCTAAGGTTTATACACCAGACCTCTGATGTTCTGGCTGCTGTACATGTATTTAATGTTATATGAATTAAATTATGAGCAGTGATGGATTGAGATGTTTTTTTTCTGTGTGTTATACGTGTCTTCCACTAGCTATTTATTTCAAAAAGTGGTTGGGGCATAAAGAAAAACTGCACTTGTTAAACCATTTTATGAGGTTTTTAGATGATTATTAAGAACATTATTAAATGATAAATTGATTATTAAAGCATTGCTAAATGACTAAACATCATTTGAAAACCTGATACGAGAGTCTGATACGTGTCTTCTGTAGAACTTAATATGAATGTTTGTCTGATTGAAATTCATGATGAAAGGGATGATATTTATTCCAGCAGTAACACTTTGATGTTGGTACATTTAATTTTGTGTGTGTTTTGTTCTTTAGGTCTGGATCGGTTCTGCAGGTTTGATCAATATCTGATCAATAAATGTTACGCAGCTCTGGGACACAAACTCAATCTGCAGATGGATCTGAACACTATATGATGACCTTCATTTGTTTAAGACGTTAAATGATGGCAGTACACTGGAAGTTTTTAGCGCAAATAAAAATAAAGAGCACAAACACGAATCCATCAGAAACAGATCTGAGTTCTTCTTTGATAATATGACTCTGATCATAAACAATGTGATCAAAGCAGATTCAGGGAATTACAGATCACTTGTCATTGAGATGGATATGCTAATGAGCAGTGAACTTCAAGTGAATGTTGAAGGTACACAATCTCTCTCATCAGACTCATTCTGTCTTGACATTGACTCTGGTTATGTGTTGACTGTTATGTGACTCTCCCTCCAGCTCCTATTGGCTCAGTTAAAGTGTCAATCATCTGCTCCTCCAATCAGACTTCAGTGTTCTGCTCCTCTGAGGGAGATCAGCTCTTCTACAGCTGGACTCTGGATGGAAAAATACTAGAGCAAGGACCAATGGTTGGAAACACTAGCATTGATCTGGATGAGAGAACTGATGGAAACATCATCTGCAGCGTGAAGAACCACGTCAGTCACGCACAGAAGACCATTAGAGTCACACCCTGTCCTGGTGAGCTTTTATTACATGAATGTCAACATACCACAGAACAGCAACACTGATATAAAACATTTAATTATCTGATTTCAGCAGTGAATTGTGTTGATGTGGTTCAGAGAGAAAGCAGGTGATTCTGTGCTGATGATTTATTACAGAACCAAATACTGCAGCTGTGACCTCTAGTTTGACCTCTGCAGTGACCAGCAGTGCACCGACATCAGAATGTGGTACGAGTTTAACAAACACACTCCTGGAAACATGAAGGATGGGTTTGTTTTGTGTCTAATTGTTGTTGTTCATGTGTTCAGTGTCTGTGGTGTATGTGCTGGTCTGGAGTCTCCAGCTGATGGTTCTGTTGGGTCTGTTAGGAGCTTTTCACATCTACATGAGACACACGTCAGGTGAGAGACATTTATCATCATTATCTGACATGCAGATATTAAGAGTGTGAAGATGATGATGATGATGTTTTTAGGAAAGAAACAGGAAGATCAGAAAGTGAGGATGAGAAGATTTAGAGAAGGACATGAACACACAGCAGAAGATTCATGAGAGCAGCAGCAGATCATCACATCTATGAGAAATGACTTCCTATAATGTCACCAATTTTCACGTCAATCCAGCTTTCACCTGTCTTTTATTTCCCTGAATCAGATCTGTCAGATCTGTCAACACAGTCATTCTGTGTTTATTTTCACATTTCTGCTCCTGGGGTGTATTCCAGAAAGCACGGTTAACTTACCGTCAGCTAAACCCTGAACTTTCGGTTGATTAACTCCAAACCTTGCTTACTCGAGGTATGTGGTTCCAAAAAACGCGTCCAGGAGTAAGTTCATTCAACTCAGAGTATGTTCCTGGTTAAGACTCAAGACATTCACAACAGAGCGACGAATCGACGAGTCACTATGGAAACGGACGCTAAGAAAAAGCATGCCATGCTGTTTCTTTCTTCTTCTTTTGTTCAATGGCTGTTTACATGCTTAGTGCATATCGCCACCTAATTGATGGTTGTGCAATTATTTTTTTTCTTTTTCCGTTTAATCTTTAATCCTTGAGGATATGAATTATATTGTTTGTTTGATGCTAATAATATATTAAGTCATATCAGATATAAATTTTTATTATAGAAATACATTATTGAAAATGCTGATCCATGTGTGAGATGATAATATAAAATGTAATATATATATATATATATATATATAATAAATTAAACATTACTTTGTCATAGTGTTTTATAATTTATACAGATAACTGTTATATATGACAATAAAATATATTTAATGACCATATTAGAATAATATATTATCTTATTTATTACTTATATTAGCGCTTCATCATTAACATAACATATATATATATATATACATAATAGGCTATATTTGTCACGGTGCACACACGAGGAGGAACAGGAACACGCAGACGAGGACGTAAACTCAAATAATAGTCTTTAATCTTGACAAACAAGGCAGGGCAGGACAAGGCAAGGCTGACATGGACATAAACACCGGGGGTAACGAGTAGACCAGACCAAATCAAACCAAACTGACCAGGCATAAACTAATATACACAGGTTAATTAACACAATCACATAAACACAGCTGGAACATACTTAACTAATAATGACACGAAACAAGGACAGGAAACAAACCAAATATGGACACAAGAGGCAGGAACAGATGACACACACAACAGAACCCTGACATTACTCCCCCCTCCCGGAAGGCGTGTCCCACGCCGTAATAGTTCCACCCCCCTACCCCCTGCTCGTTTACTGTATTCTGTTGGTTTTGGTTGATTTCTCTTCATTTTCAGTGTCTGTTTAAATGTTTTATCTGTTTGAAGCTCTTGATCTATTTCTCAGTTTCAGGGTGCTTGTTTTTTTCTGACTTTTTTTAAACTGTCTTTTTAGATTACTTTTAATATGTTTAATTTGTGCATTTGTAAATAGAGTCAGTGTTGGAAATAGCACGCATGTTTGCAGTCAAAAGTCACAAGCATCTCGAATGCTCTCTTTTTTTAGTCAATTAATATTCTACAGTGAATGCAGTCAATTAACATGTTAAGCAACAGAAAGCACACAATTAATTTAAACAGATATAAAAAAAATGACAAAAACAACACAACCAGAAATCAAATGAATTTTAATGAGTCCAAATGTAACTCTTGTTTCCCCTGCAGATGTCGCTAATAACAAAGAAAGTGTTAAAAGATTAGACTTGTATTGTTTTACATTATAGACTTAGGTAATACTGTGATGTTAGTCGTGCTTTCTCTTCGCTCAGTCATTTTCAGTTTTTGATCTCTGCTGTTTGTAGTATCCATGGTAAATTCTAGGTAGTTGACTAGTTCAAACCCAACAACATTGGTCCTGTTTATTGCAGCAACAAGCTAAAATTACTCCTTAGAACGTGATATAGTAGCTTCTTCTGTGTAACACAAGGTAAACATTGTATTGATAAAGCAAAAACACAAATTTGAACACTGATGTTTTAATTATTACTCATTCTTAATAAATTAGTAAATAATCATTTTTTTCATTAAATGTTAATGAATAATTTGTTCATTTTAGCTACAACAACAACAACGTTTATCTATAGAGCACATTTAAACACAACCGATGTTGACCAAAGTGCTCTACAAAGAATAAAACACAAATGAAATAAAAAGGTGAATGATATGGCACTGCTGGCCTTCTTATGGCCGTACAAAATGGGCCCTGTCCTAAATGGCACCCTAAACCCTCGCGGTCTTCCTCTCTTTCGTCCGCACTTTCGTGACATAATGCCGCTTTGACTGCCAGGTAGAAGTCTGCTGCGGAGCTCGCCCCAGTTCGGGCTCGGCAGAAGTGCGGATCGAGGGTGCATAAGGCCGCAAAGGGGGCGCTCGTGAGCACCCTTCTGAATGCTAAAATGACGAATGGGACACTCTATGTTCTCATGGACTTAACGGACATGCGCACGCGGCGGCCATTGTAAGTCTGTAAGACCACAAGTGCACATGAAGTGTTCCATTTGGGCCAGGGCCATGGATGTAAGCCTGAAGTAGCCCACATGTAAAATAGCAAAAATGGCCCAAAATGTATCAAATCACATGTGGACTTCTGTAGGCAAAGATATAGAGTTCATGGCAATGTGTAATCTGAATGTGACCCTAAAGTGGCCCATGTGGTAAATAGTGAATAAGGCCCAAATAGTGCCAACCAAATGTGAGCCACCTTTGGCAAAAATGTGGCACAATCAACAAAGGCTTATCAGGGTGTAAACCAAATGTGGTCCACATATGTTTCAGCAAATGTGGCCCAGGTATACTAAAATGGATCTGGGCCAGTTTTGGCAAGATATGGCACAGTAAGCACTAGCTAATGTGGCTGTGAGCCTAAAGTGGCCCACATTTGATGCCACAAATGTGGCCCAGTTATTAAAACCATATCTGGGCCAATTTTGGCAAAGATATGGCATGGCAAGCACTGACTAACGTGGCTGTGAGCCTAAAGTGGCTCATATATTATGTCACAAATGTGGCCCAGTTATTAAAACTGTACCTGGGCCAATTTTGGCAAAGATATGGCACAGTGAGCACTGGCTAATGTGGCTGTGAGCCTAAAGTGGCCCGCATATAAAATGACAAATATTGCCCAAATAATTAATAACAATTTGGGCCACTTTTGGCAAATATACGGCACAGTCAGCATTGGCTACTCAGTGTGTAAGCCTAACTTGTCCCACATTTGATATGGCAAATATGCCCCATATATTATGAAACAGATGAGGGACACTTATGGTTTGGATGTAACACTTGACACTGGCTAATTGAAAAGGAAGTTTAAAATTGTAAATATGGCCTAATATAATTTGGTGGGGTTCTCCTGGTACAATTTGCATTCCAGGGGCTATAAATCAAGTTATTTGGGTCGCTTCAACCCGCGGACATGAAAAACAACCCACGGCAACCGTGGACTTGGCAACACTGATCCGCAATCTACGTTTCATATAACTCCTCCCTGAGCTTCCCGCTGCCCTGTATCTTGCTCTCTCGTTGGCTGTAGGTTATTGCCGATGTATTTTTCAGTCAGAACTCATTCACACAGCAGGATTTTGAATCGGATTCTCTCAGATCGTGTCTTTGATAATTCACACTGCGTGATTGTTACTCGCGTGAACGAGCACCGATTTGCCTCCGATTTCGGGCATTTGTCAGCGATTTCACAAAACCTGTCAGCGAGTGAAAATCGGGGCTAAAATCGTGCAGTGTGAACTCGGTATTGCTGTGTAGATAGAGTCTGAGTGAGAAGCATTTAGGTCATTGGTCTCAAACTCAATTCCTGGAGGGCCACAGCTCTGCAGAGTTTAGCTCCAACCAGCTCCAAATCACACCTGCTTGGAAGTTTCTAGTAATCCTGCAGACCTTGATTTGCTGGATCAGGTGTGTTTGATTAGGATTGGAGCTAAACTGTGCAGAGCTGTGGCCCTCCAAGAATTGAGCTTGAGACCAATGATTTAGGTTCAAACTTGTGAAGAACTGTTTTTAAAGTATTGGAATGTGCAGATTTGTATAAACAAGCTGATTGACACTTTTTTTGTAGAACTGAGGTCTTGCTATATTCATACATACCATATCACTTCCTATTTACGTGTTTTACCTATAATTCCCCCAGACCTCGTACAACATCTCTTGTGGACAACCACAGGGAAAATAACAAGCAACCATAATATAATCTACATCCCCCTTCTTAATGATGGGTATATCTGGATATGTTTAACATGAATGTAAAATTGAAATTGAATTAACAAACAAACAAAGATTTTAACAGCTATATAACATAGTTTGCCCTTTAGCTTTACCTGCTAAATAAGTGCATATAAACAGTGAAACTGGCAAACAGTGTGCAACCTGACATGCATACCAAAACAGAATGCAACATTGTTCCCACTTGTTTTTTTTGTTTGTTTTTTTCACAGCCACAAGGAACAGGACTGCTACAATAAAAGTGGTATGAACGGTCTGAGCTTATGTAGTGTAGTCTTTGAATAGAGAGTTGGGCCTTGATATTCTCCCTGAGCGGGTGACAACCACAGGTGGTTCCTGCACCTGTTCTGTTTGTGGCTGGTCGACATTAGCCTGGGGTTCTGGCAGAGGGTCACCGTTGGTGTTAAGTGGGACCTCTGCTGCTGTAGGCGGGGGGTATTGTTCAGGTATATACAGGAGGTGGCACATTATTTTAAGAGTGTTCTGTCCTAACCTTTAAATACCTTTGAAAAAATGTTAATGAAAGTTGTGGGAATGTTCCCTGTTAGCTGGGTTTTGACCCTTATATTTTTGTTTCAGTGGTTTAATGACATTCTAGATAAACTTCTGTTTTTCCATGTTGTTAACAGGGAACATCGTCCATTATGATTTTGTGTCAGATATGTTTTATACAATAAAAACGGATCCCCTTGATCTGTTTCTTGGTTTTGCGGTGTCTGGTGTTTTGCTGTTTGTGGTTTTAATCTTCTGCTTTTTTTGGGGGGGGGATTATATTTCTCTTAGTAATATATTTTACCAAATCTGGATAAACAAACTATTGCTTCAGAAATGTGAATAGAGATAGTGTTAAAGTTAAGACATGGTTTTCACTGATTTTACAGTTCATTGCCACTGAGACTCAGGTGTGAACCTCCTTTGTTCAGAAAGTAGCTCTTTTGCACTCTTTAGAATATTTTGTGACTGAGAAGTGATTCTTCTTGTTACAATTTCTCCTAGTTTCAGTCTTTTTTGTGTGTATTTAAGTAGGAGCTGTTGACCCACAATGCTATCTCTGAAAGACTTCCTCTTTCTTCTTTCTCTTTAATAGTCCAATAATTTCCTGATGTGTCAGTCGAGCTGCTGTCTGTCAGTGAGACTCGTTCTGACTCTCTTCTGCTGGACTTTAGAGAAATGATGCTCATCTTTGGACTGATGCTGCTGCTGCAAACTGCTGCATGTGAGTCACTTTCACATCAAACTCTTCTTATCATGCTGATCAATCACTGATGAATCTCTGATGAATTTAATAGTACATAGAGAGTCTGCAGTGATCTAGCATTAGAGTTTTCTGATCTTCTTGATTGTGTATGTTAGTGGATTATTATAACATGTCAGTGTTTACATCACAGTAAAACAGACACTGTTTAAGACAATTCTGTACGTAGTATTTTTAGATGAATTTCAGTGGATAGTTGTACATGTGATGATGGTTTGCGTGCATTGAAGACATAATGTCGTAAGATGGAGCGTAAGTGGCGTCTCTCTGGGCTGACTGTTCATTATCAGCCATGGAAAGATTGTTTACATGAGTATAAGACTAGAATTGTTTCTGCCAGATCTGATTATTTTTCTAAGATAATTCACAACAATCAAGACAAACCGAGACAACTGTTTAATTCCATTAACAAATTGCTGAATTGTAATAGTCTCTTACCTGTTACTGCTTAAGTTTCTAGATTTTTTTGGCACCAACCCAGCAGGCACAAAACAGGCACACAACGTCATAAGACGTTGATATTTGGTTCACGAGTTCACACTTACATATAATAAACTGAGTAAAGGGTTATGCATATTTGGCGTGCTGTCCGAGGAGAGGGCTCCGAGCTCGGTAATCATTCCCGAGCCCGGGGTACTCCCCCCGACCGGGGAGAGGGGTCCGAGCTCGGCGTGTAGCCCGGACCCAGAATGCTCCCCCCGAGTGCTCCTCCCTGTGCTGGGATGGAAACGGGCTGAAGGTGAGGAGTTGGGGTGGTGGAGGGACGCTGGAAGACGAGAGAAAATGGAGGTAAGACGGCTTGATTATTTATAGGGATTCTATCTCGTGCTGATTGGATAGGTGGTGTGATTACTGATGATGAATTGGCCGTGTTAATTATCTGCACGTGCTCCTCCCGAAACTTGTTAATAAAAACATCACTTCACGAGTTCACACTTACATATAATAAACTGAGTAAAGGGTTATGCATATTTGGCGTGCTGTCCGAGGAGAGGGCTCCGAGCTCGGTAATCATTCCCGAGCCCGGGGTACTCCCCCCGACCGGGGAGAGGGGTCCGAGCTCGGCGTGTAGCCCGGACCCAGAATGCTCCCCCAAACGCTATTATCGAGGGACAGCAGCCAAAGTGGGCCAGTAAACCCCCCAAAATTTGCATAGCTTAGGGCTGACGGGATGCTGGACATGCTTGTGGTAGTGGTACTTCTGCGGAGTCTAGAACGTAGAGATGGGAGGGAGGTGGAGATACAGGCTCCTGCGGGAGCAGACACTGCTGCGGCAGTGGAGGATTATAGAAAAGGCTCCTGCGGGAGCAGACACTGCTGCGGCAGTGGGGAAATACAGATAGAGCTCCTGCGGGAGCAGTCACTGCTGCGGCAGTGGAGGAATATAGAAAAGGCTCCTGCGGGAGCAGACACTGCTGCGGCAGTTGGGAAATACAGATAGAGCTCCTGCGGGAGCAGACACTGCTGCGGCAGTGGGGAAATACAGATAGCGCTCCTGCGGGAGCAGACACTGCTGCGGCAGTGGGGAAATACGGATAGCGCTCCTGCGGGAGCGGACACTGCTGCGGCAGTGGGGAAATACAGATAGAGCTCCTGCGGGAGCAGACACTGCTGCGGCAGTGGGGAAATACAGATAGAGCTCCTGCGGGAGCAGACACTGCTGCGGCAGTGGGGAAATACAGATAGCGCTCCTGCGGGAGTAGACACTGCTGCGGCAGTGGGGAAATACAGATAGCGCTCCTGCGGGAGTAGACACTGCTGCGGCAGTGGGGAAATACAGATAGAGCTCCTGCGGGAGCAGACACTGCTGCGGCAGTGGGGAAATACAGATAGAGCTCCTGCGGGAGCAGACACTGCTGCGGCAGTGGGGAAATACAGATAGAGCTCCTGCGGGAGCAGTCACTGCTGCGGCAGTGGGGAAATACAGATAGAGCTCCTGCGGGAGCGGTCACTGCTGCGGCAGTGGAGGAATATAGAAAAGGCTCCTGCGGGAGCAGACACTGCTGCGGCAGTGGGGAAATATAGATAGAGCTCCTGCGGGAGCAGACACTGCTGCGGCAGTGGGGGAGTACGGACAAAAGCTGGGTGTAGGTTTGCGCTATACAACATCAGAAAAATCAGGCCCTTCCTGACAGAGCATGCTGCACAACTTCTTGTCCAGGCCCTTGTCGTTTCTAGGCTGGACTACTGCAATGCTCTTCTGGCTGGTCTTCCATCAAACGCAATCAAACCTCTACAAATGATTCAGAATGCAGCGGCACGACTGGTCTTCAATGAGCCCAAAAGAACCCATGTTACACCTCTCTTCATCTCATTGCACTGGCTACCAGTGGCAGCTCGCATCAAGTTCAAGACACTGATGCTTGCATACAGAACAACCACAGGCTCAGCACCCTCCTACTTCCACTCACTATTACAAATCTACATCCCCTCCAGAAGTCTGAGATCTGCTAGTGAGCGACGCCTTGTGGTACCATCACAGAGAGGCTCAAAATCACTCTCCAGAACATTCTCATTCACCATTCCTGGATGGTGGAATAATCTTCCCACCCCTATCCGGATTGCTGGATCCCTATCAATCTTCAAGCAACAACTGAAAACTCATCTCTTTCGGCACTACTTGACTTCACCCTAAACTTGATAAAAAAAAAATAAAAAAAATAAAAAAAAACCTTTCCCTTTATCTTTCTCTCCTTCCCTTGCTAGCTTGTACTTATTTTGAACAATGACTGAGACTTGGTGTTACGAGCACTTCCTCTGTCTGATTGCCTCTTCAAGATGAATGGCTTTATGTACTCCCCAATTGTAAGTCGCTTTGGATAAAAGCGTCTGCCAAATGACTAAATGTAAATGTAAATGTAAATATCTGGATATGTTTAACATGAATGTAAAATTGAAATTGAATTAACAAACAAACAAAGATTTTAACAGCTATACAACATAGTTTGCCCTTTAGCTTTACCTGCTAAATAAGTGCACATAAACAGTGAAACTGGCAAACAGTGTGCAACCTGACATGCATACCAAAACAGAATGCAACATTGTTCCCACTTGTTTTTTTTTTTTTGTTTTTTTTTTTCACAGCCACAAGGAACAGGACTGCTGCAATAAAAGTGGTATGAACGGTCTGAGCTTATGTAGTGTAGTCTTTGAATAGAGAGTTGGGCCTTGATATTCTCCCTGAGCGGGTGACAACCACAGGTGGTTCCTGCACCTGTTCTGTTTGTGGCTGGTCGACATTAGCCTGGGGTTCTGGCAGAGGGTCACCGTTGGTGTTAAGTGGGACCTCTGCTGCTGTAGGCGGGGGGTATTGTTCAGGTATATACAGGAGGTGGCACATTATTTTAAGAGTGTTCTGTCCTAACCTTTAAATACCTTTGAAAAAATGTTAATGAAAGTTGTGGGAATGTTCCCTGTTATCTGGGTTTTGACCCTTATATTTTTGTTTCAGTGGTTTAATGACATTCTAGATAAACTGTTTTTCCGTGTTGTTAACAGGGAACATCGTCCATTATGATTGAGATGTTTTATACAATAAAAACGGATCCCCTTGATCTGTTTCTTGGTTTTGCGGTGTCTGGTGTTTTGCTGTTTGTGGTTTTAATCTTCTGCTTTAGAGTTTTTTTGTTTTTTTTTGGATTATATTTCTCTTAGTAATATATTTTACCAAATCTTGATAAACAAACTATTGCTTCAGAAATGTGAATAGAGATAGTGTTAAAGTTATTAGGTTGAATGTGATCTTGACATGGTTTTCACTGGGTTTCACTGATTTTACAGTTCATTGCCACTGAGACTCAGGTGTGAACCTCTTTTGTTCAGAAAGTAGCTCTTTTGCACTCTTTAGAATATTTTGTGACTGAGAAGTGATTCTTCTTGTTACAATTTCTCCTAGTTTCAGTCGTTTTTGTGTGTATTTAAGTAGGAGCTGTTGACCCACAATGCTATCTCTGAAAGACTTCCTCTTTCTTCTTTCTCTTTAATAGTCCAATAATTTCCTGATGTGTCAGTCGAGCTGCTGTTTGTCAGTGAGACTCGATCGGACTCTCTTCTGCTGGACTTTAGAGAAATGATGCTCATCTTTGGACTGATGCTGCTGCTGCAAACTGCTGCATGTGAGTCACTTTCACATCAAACTCATCTTATCATGCTGATCAATCACTGATGAATCTCTGATGAATGTAATAGTACATTGAGAGTCTGCAGTGATCTAGCATTAGAGTTTTCTGATCTTGATTGTGTATGTTAGTGGATTATTATAACATGTCAGTGTTTACATCACAGTAAAACAGACACTGTTTAAGACAATTCTGTACGTAGTATTTTTAGATGAATTTCAGTGGATAGTTGTACATGTGATGATGGTTTGCGTGCATTGAAGACATATTGTGGTAAGATGGAGCGTAAGTGGCGTCTCTCTGGTCTGATTGTTCATTATCAGGCATGGAAAGATTGTTTACATGAGTATAAGGCTAGAATTGTCTCTGCCAGATCTGATTATTTTTCTAAGATAATTCACAACAATCAAGACAAACCGAGACAACTGTTTAATTCCATTAACAAATTGCTGAATTGTAATAGTCTCTTACCTGTTAATGCTTAAGTTTCTAGATTTTTTTGGCACCAACCCAGCAGGCACAAAACAGGCACACAACGTCATAAGACGTTGATATTTGGTTAAATTTTGGTTGCGACGTCGGGTGACCAAAATTCAATGTAAATCCAACGTCTAATGTCAATGTTAAATTGATGTTCAATACCGACGTCAGCTGACGTTGAGATTTTGTTGTTTTTAGGTCATGTAACCAAAATTGACGTCAAATATTGACGGTGTTTTAGATGGCAAATTCATTCTCTGACAGCGGGAGGCGCTGTTGTAGCGGGAGAAAGCGAGGTTTCCTCGGTAACACTGTACACAAAACAGAGCTCCTCTTACAAATGCTGACATTATATGCATATATCAGACATTATATGCAAGATGAAATGAAAATTACATCCATAATTTTCTGAAAACAGTTGGTTTCCATCAGAAATACAGTGATATAAAAACACCCGCACTGGGTTTCGATTTTGAAACGTGCAGAGCTCAACCAAGCGTTCTCCACACCCCCCAATCATTCAAATTTACGTAGGCGGGATTTACAATTTGTAATGTCACAAATACAGGAAAACAACTTTGTAGTCCAAACGAGCTGTTCGTTGTAGTTCTTGAAAAGGGATTTTTTTTTAAAACGCAATATCTCCCTTTGGAGTGGACTTTGAGATTTGTAACTTTGTAGATCGTTTTATGCTCAAACATATACACTACACACTGACTAAAATTCAAAAAGTGAAAAAGCATAATAGGACCCCTTTAAAACTAATTTATTTAGGGTAGATTTTACTTGAATTTTTATATTCTTTTTCTTTTTTTGTGTTTTGAATGCATGTTTTCTATCCATTTTGATTATTTTGTATTTTTATATGGTGTATTTTGATGTTTTATTTGCTTATGTAAAACGCTTTGATAAGTAAAATTTAAAGGCGCTATAGAAAATAAAGATTATTATTATTATTATTATTATGTGCATTGGTTGCTGCCATAAGGCAGTCTGCACTCCTCACAGATGCTGCATCCCAATTCACCTTCTTATACTACATCCTAAAAGTATGTGCACATTTTGTGAAGAAGTACCTGCAAAATTTTGATTGTGTAGTAGAATAATAGATGATGTTTGTGACATTTACATTTATAGCAGACGCTTTTATCCAAAGCGACTTACATTGCATTCAAGTTACAGTTTTTACATTTGATCAGCTGCAGGGACAAACTACTGTATCATGAATGCATCTTTAACAGACACTCTTGACGCTTAACATGCATCCTGTCACTGTTTAAACCATAGAGATATATATACACACATTGTCTGTCACAACGCCCACACTTGCAATCTTTTATTTTCTGTGACTACTTGTCTACTTGCATGACGTATTTACTGTATTTGGTCAAAGTCTTCAAGTGGGCGTGAAGTCCACAACTGTGCAGTACTTTTAATTTACCAATGGAACACACAGCATAGTGTTGCAAAAATATAAACGTTTTTACAGAGCTTTATTTAACACATTTTGTACATGTAATACTTTGCACTACAAAATAAACTTACAAAATAAAGTTTCTGTTCAGTAGTTCCCATGAATGATACTTTAATTGTGGTGCTTCTAATTTAATTGTGGTGATAAAAAGCAGTTGCACCGTATTACCAAATACACATAGCTATCTCTGTACCAATTAACTCACTGATTTTTACACAGTATTAACTCAATACGACATTTGCAATCATGCAGATATTCGGGAAAAACAGCACTCTTGCTCGTGTGATATTGATTATCTATGCTATTTGGTGCAAATATAAGACTAAATCACACAGTCTGTCATCGTCCTGCATCATGTGCATCAGCAACTGCATCAAGTAAGGAATAATTTACTTCGGTCTGTTGAATTATTAGAAAAATATTGCACACCCGAGGTGGTGATGCAGCCACGACACGAAGCGGAGTTACACCGTTACTGTCACAGAATGGCCCGTATTCCACCATCACTGATCACCCTCACCTGCACCTAATTAATGATCATGTACACCTGCTCCTCATCATCACAGCTCATCACCCCTGCTCTACTTAAGCTCACTCCTCACTCCAGTCATGGTCTGATCTTGAAGTCACATAGCTGCCAACACATTGAATCTTGAGGGTACTATACGGACCTTCACTCTACAAGCGGACTGTTAGCTGAGTATACTTTCCTGCATTACTTACCTGATGATACTTACCCTCTGTCTTCCCTCTCACCACCAGTTACCTGTTCATCTGTGGACGCTTGACTCGCAGGCTCTCCAGGATTCCTATCAGCCACAAACCTGCCAAGAGACAGAGACAGTCAGAATCCCAGTGCACTATCTACCATACATCTAAGAAAGCAACTTACCTCACTCAAGGACTCTCACCACTGTTGTATCACCAAATCCTGTAATAAACTCAATCTCTTTTACACTTACCTTTGTGTCTGGCAGTTCCGTAACAGAAGATCAGACCAAACCGAAGACGTGTGCGGACCACAGCGTAATGGAGGCGGCAGCTTTTATCACGAGGGCTTATGGAATCCACGACCCGCTGGATTTCGTGAGGGAATTCGTGCCTTTCGCCCTCTCCAGCGCACTAGAGGATCGAGCCCTCAAGCTCTTATTCCGGCTCGGGATCACATCCCATCACCCCTTTAAGCTTCCAGACACTTCCAGCCTCACATGGCAGGAGACTGTCTTCAAGTGTCTGGAGAGTCTTCGATCCCGAGTCGGAGTTCCGCCCGAAGCGACGATGATGGTTCCGCCGCCCGTAGCGGCGATGATGGTTCCGCCGCCAGAAGCGACGATGATGGTTCCGCCGTCCACGGCGATGATGCCGCCCGCGACGAAGATGGTTCCGTCGCCCGCGACGAAGATGGTTCCGTCGCCCGCGGCAATGATGCTACCGCCGCCCGCGATGAGGAAGTTTTCGCTGGCCGCGGTGAAGTATGGGCTACCGCCCGTGATAAAGCAGGAGATAATGGATGAGGCTATCCCCTTAGAATTCCTTGCTCCTGTCATCTCCCCAGAGGCTGTTCCTCACCAGTGCCCTCCAGTGGCAGCGCCACGCCAGTGCCCTCCAGTGGCTTCTCCTCGCCAGTGCCTTCCAGTGGCTGCTCCACGCCAGTGCCCTCCAGTGGCTGCTCCACGCCAGTGCTCTCCAGTGGCTGCTCCACGCCAGAGCCCTCCAGTGGCTGCTCCACGCCAGAGCCCTCCAGTGGCTGCTCCACGCCAGAGCCCTCCAGTGGCTGCTCCACGCCAGAGCCCTCCAGTGGCTGCTCCACGCCAGAGCCCTCCAGTGGCTGCTCCACGCCAGAGCCCTCCAGTGGCTGCTCCACGCCAGAGCCCTCCAGTGGCTGCTCCACGCCAGAGCCCTCCAGTGGCTGCTCCACGCCAGAGCCCTCCAGTGGCTGCTCCACGCCAGAGCCCTCCTGTGGCTGCTCCACGCCAGAGCCCTCCTGTGGCTGCTCCACGCCAGTGCCCTCCTGTGGCTGCTCCACGCCAGTACCCTCCTGTATTCCCGCTGGTTCCGTCCAGCCGTCCTGTATTCCCGCTGGTTCCGTCCAGCCGTCCTGTATTCCCGCTGGTTCCGTCCAGCCGTCCTGTATTCCCGCTGGTTCCGTCCAGCCGTCCTGAATCCGCGCCTCCAGAGCGCCCCCTAGTGTCTGCTCCTCCAGAGCGCCCCCTAGTGTCTGCTCCTCCAGAGCGCCCCCTAGTGTCTGCTCCTCC
>JALXFT010001017.1:0-40458 GCA_023376895.1 Aspiorhynchus laticeps | reverse complement strand
GACAATATTATCTCACACATAATAATTTAAAAAAATTGAAATAAAAGTCTATCGTTTCATATTATGCTCTATCGTTTATTTCGTGGTGTCGCAAAATACATTGTTTACGGTACTTTTTCATCATTTGGATGACTGCGATCTTTACACGCCACCACGGGGCGTGAAGGGGAGACAGAAGCAGGTGGAGAACGACCAGAACTAAACGAGGGACAACATCTGTAGCATGGGCACGCGTTTTTAAGCACTGCAGTTTTAAAACAACCGATTTTAAGCTGTTGAAACGCAAACAACAGAGCTAAGTGTGCACCGTCTCGGTTTCTGTGTGAGAGGACCGTGCTTTTTTTTTGCTGCTTTATTGGCTTTGAACGATTACATAAACACACTTATGCGTCAGAATCCCCATCTTTACAAGTATCCTCATAAACACAGCGATTTAGGTCTTAAGAGAGAAAACAGCTGCAAGAGAAAACGCATATGTAACAGTGTATTGGATCCGGACTTCGGTCTTAAAGGGGAAGCGGTCCAATATTCGTTCTGTCTGCCATTCATATTAATCATAGCACATTGCTAGAAAATCTCTCACTGCTCTTGACTAAATCACTTTTGTAACATTAATAATAATAATAAAAAAAATAATGATATATTTATATATATATATATATGTATAGAATCTATACATAATACACGTTAATTATATCGACCATAGATAGATAGATAGATAGATACAGCACTATCTATCTATGATAGATATAATTAACACGTGTATTATGTATACAGTGGGTACGGAAAGTATTCAGACCCCCTTAAATTTTTCACTCTGTTATATTGCAGCCATTTGCTAAAATCATTTAAGTTCATTTTTTTTCCTCATTAATGTACACGCAGCACCCCATATTGACAGAAAAACACAGAATTGTTGACATTTTTGCAGATTAAAAAAGAAAAACTGAAATATCACATGGTCCTAAGTATTCAGACCCTTTGCTGTGACACTCGTATATTTAACTCAGGTGCTGTCCATTTCTCCTGATCATCCTTGAGATGGTTCTACACCTTCATTTGAGTCCAGCTGTGTTTGATTATACTGATTGGACTTGATTAGGAAAGCCACACACCTGTCTATATAAGACCTTACAGCTCACAGTGCATGTCAGAGCAAATGAGAATCATGAGGTCAAAGGAACTGCCTGAAGAGCTCAGAGACAGAATTGTGGCAAGGCACAGATCTGGCCAAGGTTACAAAAAAAATTCTGCTGCACTTAAGGTTCCTAAGAGCACAGTGGCCTCCATAATCCTTAAATGGAAGACGTTTGGGACGATCAGAACCCTTCCTAGAGCTGGCCGTCCGGCCAAACTGAGCTATCGGGGGAGAAGAGCCTTGGTGAGAGAGGTAAAGAAGAACCCAAAGATCACTGTGGCTGAGCTCCAGAGATGCATTCGGGAGATGGGAGAAAGTTGTAGAAAGTCAACCATCACTGCAGCCCTCCACCAGTCGGGGCTTTATGGCAGAGTGGCCCGACGGAAGCCTCTCCTCAGTGCAAGACACATGAAAGCCCGCACGCAGTTTGCTAAAAAACACCTGAAGGATTCTCTGGTCTGATGAGACCAAGATAGAACTTTTTGGCCTTAATTCTAAGCGGTATGTGTGGAGAAAACCAGGCACTGCTCATCACCTGTCCAATACAGTCCCAACAGTGAAGCATGGTGGTGGCAGCATCATGCTGTGGGGGTGTTTTTCAGCTGCAGGGACAGGACGACTGGTTGCAATCGAGGGAAAGATGAATGCGGCCAAGTACAGGGATATCCTGGACGAAAACCTTCTCCAGAGTGCTCAGGACCCGCTTCGACTTCGTATTTCAAGCACACTTGTATCACTCAGACCTCCGTGCGTGGCACACGCACACACACACGCACGCACGCGCATGAACCAGTGTTGCAGTGTTTACTGACTCTTTTGTAAGACAAAGCGCATAGCAACTAGCAACATTATGGATAAACCTTAAGCTTTCATTCAGTAGAATAATGTCACCGGTTTCGCCCCGCGAGCGCGAGGCTTCGCCTTCCCGACGCAGTCTTTCTCCACCTGCAGAGTTAGCAGCGCATTAAGGATTATACCAAACCATTACCAATATTAAATATGGTGTAAACCAAAATATAAAACACTTTAAGGATGATATTTTAAATTATTTACTAGAATTGAATAATTCATAATAATAATAATAATATACATTACTATTCATAAAAAGACAATGAAAATGATATTATACACAATTATACATTATTTCGATGTAGTAATCTAATCTAATGATATACATTACAACTTTTCCTAATATATATATATATATATATAAATAATAAATAAATATTATTATTGTAATAAAGATACAGTACAAAAAAAACCACACCCCACTCACCGACAAGGACAGAGGTCTCTGAGTTTTTTATCGATGACCCCTGCTTAAAGCTCTGCTCCACGAACTGCTCCAGGAGTGAATACGCACATGGCACGTCAATACTGAGATCTGCCATGTCCAGATACACCCTCTCAAATCCCTGCAAGAGGACAGCATTCACTTTAGATGTGCTTTCACAGCTGCTGTGATCCACACTGACCAGCAGGTGGCGTCATACCCGTCTCAACTGGTCCACAGTGATGATCGTGGAGGCGCAGAGAGACTTCAGCAACTGCATGATCATCTGAAGCGTCCGGTTGCCTTTAGACTCCAGAACCATGATAACCGCCTGAATGTGAAGAGCAAAAAATTAACAATCAGGCACAAACTTTCCACTTTAATCCCTGTTTTGCTGCCGTTATTACCTCATAAACGAACTCATGGTGGAAATGTGGGACTTCCAGTTCTCTCAAGCAGCGCTCAGCTTCCACCGTGTCTCCTGATAACAGATACTCCTTCAGCAGGAGGTTAACCTGCAACAACAGCCATTATGCCATTCAGAGTTAGAGGATGAATGCATGTGTTGTGTTGATGCTTAATATAGCATTAAATCTTCCAGCTCGTAGACAAAAGATGTTATGTAAGGTCGCAGGTGGTGAATGGGTGTGTCCTTACCTCTTTGATGAGTTGATTGACAGGTCTCTGGCCGCCACCTGAGCCCCAGAGGCTGTCGATGCGCAGACCGGTCCATCGGCTCATTCTCAGCAGCACAGCCGCGCGATCCAGAGCCGCTCTGATCAACGACACAAACCCACGTCAAACTCCCGATCAAAACACAGAAGAGACACACTGAGAGGAAAACACTCAGTACCTGGCGTATTCACAGTCCACTTGTCCTTTGTAGCTGTCTATGAAGCTTTTTGGGAGGATGTTGTCTGCGACAGCTCGAGCGATGAACTGTCCGAGCATCTGTAAGACAAAAATAAACATTTCCAGCTAAACATCACTAATGCTGAGTGCTTTCAGCTCAAAACATCTCCATAGAAACCCACTATGTTCGCAAGATGAAAAATAAACAACAAAATAAATACATTTATAAACAGGCCTATGATTTTTCCTATGAGGCTCTTGAAAACATTGGCGAATATTAAAGATATAAAATATTAGAATTTTAACATTTTATATTAAATAATTGCAATGTTAAATATTATAATTTTTATAATATTAAAATATTTATAAATGCTTTATCAACTTTAAAACTTGGTGCATTTTCCAATCAGTCATTTTTTTTAATTCATTTTTTTACAAAAATGTTATGTATTATATATTAAAATTAGTCATTTTTTGGTATGTTTACCATTCACAGTCATGGGGGAAAAATCTTTTTCAGGTAATGATCACTTATTGACAAAAAAGGGAACTGAATAATTTATAATTTGTCATTCAAATAGGCCTATATGAATTGTTTTTATTACTTTGACAAATAATAAAAGTATGAAATACTATTAAACAGTCATTTTTAATATTAATATTAAAATGTTACATTTTTAAATATTATACATATACTTTAATATGACTTTACAACTATTTAGCAACTTTTGTCTAAATCACACTGTCCTGATTAAAATAAAGATTACTTAAATATAAACTAAGTTATATTTCTTAAGTCATATTTCCTATTTTATATATATATATATATATATTATTTATTTATTTATTTATTTATTTTTTATTATTATTAGGTGTGCTCCGATTGATCGGGTACCGATCATTATCGGTCGATAATCGCTATGGGATGTTTGATCGGCGGTCTCTAAAAAGGCCGATCTCTAGCTGATGACGCGCGTGCCGTGAGAGGTTTGGCACGACATGCAGCAGCACTGTCTCAGTCTGGCGCGGGTGAAATAATTATAATGCTGAAGGTGAGGTACAATTCATATTTATTCATTAAATAACATGAAACTTTCTGTGAGACATCATTTCATAAACAGCCTGTGTGAATCACCGCGTGCGCTTTTTCTCTCAAAATGCACAAATGGCTTCAAATCACATCGCGTCTGCATTATAAGCGAGCTGCACGCTGCATAGTTGACACAGGAATTGTCACTTACACAATAGAGGCAGTGTCACATCGTTACTAAAGTTTATAAATTGCTTTTCTTGTTAATTCTTGCCAGTGATTAACCATTCAGCGCTCGTGCGCGCTCTCCTGTAGACCGTGCGCTCATGCAGCACACACAGATAATGCCAGGTTCACATTACTCCGTTTGCAGTGCGTATTTTTCCACGCTCATGTTAACGGATCAGAGCGTTAACACTGCACGCGGTTGCGGTCCAGTAGTGCGTTCCAGGAGCGGTGCGTCAGCAGCGGTAATATTTCCAGTTAAAGATCACTCATTCTATCAAATATTAAAATATATTTCTCTGAGTTCAACCTGGTCCACTTTCTGATCAATATATCTGATATATAATATTAGAGAACTTAATGAGTATAATAACATTGTAATTTTTTTTATTAATTCTATAATATTAATAGTATATACTAACATATACTAACATTTGTATATTACATAATTATTATATAAATTGGAAATTAAATAGAAAGGAAGATATATTAAAAACACTTGTACGGAAAACTGGAAATATAACAACTACAACTACTTTTAATATTAAATTATCATTTGTGTTTTTTCCCCACAAGGTCCAAAAAAGGAACTGAAATCATTAATAGTAAAAGTCAAAATCAAATTAAAGCTTTCAAAACTAAATAAAAAGAAAATCACATTTCCAGTTAAAGTTCTCTCATTCCAAGAGCTTTCCACTGAAAGCATTTTCTCATTTCTTGTTTACACACACAAAACCCCTCGTGATACAAAAAAGGAACTGAATCATTTAACACAGCAGAATTTCACTTGAAAAGTATTTTTAAAAGCCCCTTAAGTTCCCCATCATGACATGTTTAAATGCCGCTGGATTTGTGTGTGTTGTACTGTAAACGGTGCAGTCGTGTGCGCAGCTGGAGGAAACAGTCAGATAATGCAGTAACACACATCAGATCCAACTAATGCAGTCGGAGGTCAATATTTGTTTGCATGCCGTTTTGGCACATCTTACGCTTTGTATTCAGACTATTAGTTTTTAAGGGCAGGAAAGGGCTGCGTTTGCCAAATCCTGCTGCTGGAACGACATTGGCTCTGGTGTTTGGAGTGAAGGCTGATAGGAGAGGTGTTTGAACAGCAGACAGTGTGTTTGAGGCACAGCGCTGAGCCAGCATTCTGCACACAGCCAGACAAAAGCACAAGCTCTGGTGTTTCGATGAAGCCAAAGGAAACAGCTGATAATCTCTTCTGACTGGCTCATCTGCACCACCAGACGCGCTCCGACCACAGAGACTTCATTGTCAACCACAGCTTACCAAACACGCTTTTAGCAAAGTAAACATGCAGCGCCCAGAGACTTAGAAACTGTGCAAAATGTTACACTGCAAAAATTAAACCTGCGCCTCAGCAGCTCATGATTAAATGTCACACAAATAATTGTGAATAATTTTATTAATATTAAACTTTCCTAAAATATAATTTTCCTAACATTTTTCTTAAAATATTTTTTTTAAACTTTAAAAATTGCCATAAAGAAATGTTAATATCAGATATTTTACTGTATATAAATATAACAATAGTATACATTTCTATATTTATTATATATAAATATATTAGATATGATATTTAAATACATTTATAATTATATATAAACTATATTATACAAATAAAATATATAAATGTATATATGTATGCATTTATGTTATTATATATATATATATATTAGATATGATATATTGAATATAATATTTAGATATTAATATCTAAA
Source organism: Aspiorhynchus laticeps (assembly GCA_023376895.1). Classification (NCBI taxonomy): domain Eukaryota; kingdom Metazoa; phylum Chordata; class Actinopteri; order Cypriniformes; family Cyprinidae; genus Aspiorhynchus; species Aspiorhynchus laticeps. The sequence goes on along the minus strand of JALXFT010001017.1, from coordinate 34,198 downwards.
TTAGATTATACACATAAAATCATATGAATATATATATGAATAAATGAGATATTATATATTAATATATAATTATAGAAGTAATGTCTCATATTAATTAATATTTACAAAGAATTGCAATATTTCTCTGTGTTGAACCTGGTCCACTTTCTGATCATATTGTCAAAAATATTATAAATATTAATAACTTAAGTATAAGTGATTATACGGGAAAGCGATTAGTCGGGAAAGCGATTAGTCACCAGAAGAGAAGGACGGCAGCTCGCGTAAGTCTTGTAATATTTTTTCGCAGTTCTGTTGTTTAAATTATTTATTTGCTGCTAGGAAGGAATACTTTGTTTCCTACCTATTTCTATTGTGCATTTTCGTTGAGGTTTAGATTTTTGATTGCACTTGCCGGCAATTAGAAGATTTTGCACCTCAGCTAAGAACAAGCCTGTGTGATTGCGTGAAGTGTTTAGTTTTGTATACAGCAATTAGCAGTCCTTTAAGGTTATTGGCTGTGCTGAGCAGAAGCCGGCCTCAGCTGTTTTCACTGTAGTCTCCTAGACAGTATTTATTTGATGTCTGAGCGCTGACGCGGAAGCGTCTGCGGAAGCGTTCAGCCGTCGTGCTCAGCCTCCTCGTGTGAAGACCAACGAGTGTAAAGACAGACGACTTTTCCTGTGCGACTTTAACCGAGCAACGACACCGAGCGCACACACTTAAGTATCATTTCTATCTTCCCTCACACACTCTCTCTTCCCTATCCTCTATCATGTGTTTCGAAACCATTCCGGTTCTCTCTCAACCACGCTCTAAAAACACACGCAGACGGCAGCGTAATCCTGCTAACCTACGCCCGATCGCTACATCTCCTACTACACCTCTTTCTTTCTCTGTGGGTCTTTGGAATTGCCAGTCAGCTGTCAACAAAGCTGACTTCATTTCTGCTTTTTCCTTACAATCCACTCTCTGCATATTGGGCTTGACTGAGACCTGGATTCGTCCAGAAGACTCCGCTACCCCGGCTACTCTTTCTCACAATTTCTCTTTCTCTCACACCCCAAGGCAAGTTGGCCGGGGTGGGGGCACTGGTCTGCTCATTTCAAACAATTGGAAATACTCAACCCACTCTCCCCTGGGCAATCACAACTCATTTGAATCTCATGCGATTACTGTAACGGCTCCCATAAAACTCCAGATAGTAGTAATCTATCGTCCCCCTGGTCAAATTCTAGCAACCTTCCTAGAGGAGCTGGACGGCCTGCTGTCCTCTTTCATGGAGGATGGCACTCCACTCTTAGTCTTTGGCGATTTCAACATTCACCTAGACAGGCATTATGCTACAGACTTCCATTCACTCCTAGCTTCATTTGATCTCAAACGCCTTACCACTACTAGCACGCACAAATCAGGCAACCAACTTGATTTAATTTACACACGCAACTGCAGACTACAGATAACATTCTGGTACAACCACTACATATCTCTGACCATTTCTTCATTACATTTACCTTACATTTTACTACCCAGGTGCCACCAGCTCCCTTACCGGTTACTTTCAGACGTAACCTACGCTCCCTTTCCCCCACCCTTCTTTCCTCTGTAGTATCCTCCTCTCTTCCCTCACCTACCCATTTCACATCTCTGGATGTGAATGCAGCTACTGACACTTTATGCTCTACCTTAACCTCTTGTCTAGATTACATTTGTCCCCTCTCCTCCAGGCCAGCACGGGCTGCCCCTTCTAACCCCTGGTTATCCGATGTTCTTCGTGAGCATCGGACCAAACTCAGAACGGCAGAGAGAAAATGGCGCAAATCAAACGATCCGTCGGACCTGACTAGGTATCAGTCTTTGCTTTTGTCTTTCTCTACTGAAGTCCACACTGCCAAATCCTCACACTTCCACAACAAGATCAACAGCGCTCCTGACATGCGTGATCTCTTCAGAACATTTAATTCTCTCCTCTGTCCCCCTCCTCCACCGCCCACCACTTCTATAACAGCTGACGACTTTGCCACTTTTTTCACCGACAAAACTAGAACAATCGGTAACCAGTTCACAACTCCACACACACAGGACCTCCAACCAACCACATCCACTGCTCAAACTCCCATCTTCTCCTTCTGTCCCCTCACCGAGGTGGAAGTATCCAAACTTCTCCTCTCCAGCCATCCTACAACATGTCCTCTTGACCCAATCCCCTCTCACCTTCTCCAAGCAATCTCTCCCACACTCTTACCGGCACTCGCACACATTATCAACACATCTCTCAGCACTGGCATCTTCCCCACAGCGTTCAAGCAGGCCCGGGTAACCCCACTGCTCAAAAAACCTACATTAAACACTTCTCTTTTAGAAAACTACAGACCTGTCTCTCTCCTTCCATTCGTAGCGAAAACACTCGAACGAGTTGTCTTCAACCAGCTCTCACTGTTTCTTTCACAGTACAACAAACTGGATGCTAAACAGTCAGGTTTCAGGAGTGGCCATTCAACAGAGACTGCGCTACTCTCAGTCACTGAAGCCCTGCGAGTCGCAAAGGCCGATTCCAAATCATCAGTCCTCATTCTGCTCGATCTTTCTGCTGCTTTTGACACTGTCAATCATCAGATCCTCCTGTCCACCCTCTCATCGCTGGGTATCACTGGGATTCCACTTCGCTGGTTTGAATCCTATCTCACCGGTAGGTCCTTCAGGGTGGCCTGGGGTGGGGAGGTATCCAAAGCACATCAACTGGTCACTGGGGTTCCTCAGGGATCGGTTCTTGGACCCCTCCTCTTCTCCACATACACTACATCACTGGGACCCATCATACAGGCACATGGCTTCTCCTACCATTGCTACGCCGATGACACACAGCTCTATCTCTCTTTTCAACCAGATGATCCAACGGTAGCTGCACGGATCTCAGGCTGCCTGGCGGACATCTTGGCATGGATGAAAGAACATCATCTACAGCTCAACCTGGCAAAGACTGAGCTTCTTGTCATCCCTGCCACTCCGAGTCTACAGCATGACTTCTCGATTCAATTAGGCACATCAATAATTACCCCATCAACTTCAGTCAGAAATCTTGGTGTAATCTTTGATGACCAGCTGACCTTCAAAGAGCACATTGCAAAGACTGCTCGATCTTGCAGGTTTGCGCTACACAACATCAGAAAAATCAGGCCCTTCCTGACAGAGCATGCTGCGCAACTTCTTGTCCAGGCCCTTGTCGTTTCTAGGCTGGACTACTGCAATGCTCTTCTGGCTGGTCTTCCATCAAACACAATCAAACCTCTACAAATGATTCAGAATGCTGCGGCACGACTGGTCTTCAATGAGCCCAAAAGAACCCATGTTACACTCAAAAGAACCCATGTTTCATCTCACTGCACTGGCTCCCAGTGGCAGCTCGCATCAAGTTCAAGACACTGATGCTTGCATACAGAACGACCACAGGCTCAGCACCCTCCTACTTCCACTCACTATTACGAATCTACATCCCCTCCAGAAGTCTGAGATCTGCTAGTGAGCGACGCCTTGTGGTACCATCACAGAGAGGCTCAAAATCACTCTCCAGAACATTCTCATTCACCATTCCTGGATGGTGGAATAATCTTCCCCCCCCTATCCGGAATGCTGGATCCCTGTCAATCTTCAAGCATCAACTGAAGACTCATCTCTTTCGGCACTACTTGACTTCATCCTAAACTTGTTTAAAAAAAAAAAAAAAAAAAAAAAAAAAAACTTTCCCTCTATCTTTCTCTCCTTCCCTTGCTAGCTTGTACTTATTTGAACAATGACTGAGACTTGGTGTTACGAGCACTTCCTCTGTCTGATTGCCTCTTCAAGATGAATCGCTTTATGTACTCCCCAATTGTAAGTCGCTTTGGATAAAAGCGTCTGCCAAATGACTAAATGTAAATGTAAGTGTATAATAATATTGTATTATATTATAATCTTTTTTATTAATTCTATAAAACTAATATTATTACAGTAGTATATTATAAATACTAACATATACTAAAATAGTTAGTACATATTATATAATTATTATATAAATTGAAAATTAAATAAAAATGAAAATATTATATTAAATATACTTGTATGGACAACTGGAAATATTAAATAATTACTTTTAATATAAAATGTTTTTTTTTGTTTGTTTTGTTTTTTATTTTTCCCCGCAGGGCCCAAAAAAGGAACTGAAATCATTCAAAGTAAAATTTATCAAAATCAAACTCAGGCTTTCAAAACTAAAACAGGTAAGTGTTAAAATAAAATAAAATACTTATACACCAATTATAATATATAAGTTAATATATATATATATATATATAACTCTTATATATATAACTTTTGACTGGTAGTGTATATATAGCTGTAGCATGTTACCTGTGGAGCCCCAGGCGTGTCCAGCACCAGGTCGGGCAGCTCTTTGAGCAGTTTGTGGAAGGAGGCCTCCACGTCACCGGCTGTGAGCACTCGCCCGCAGAGCTCGCTGAGCAGTCGTGACGTCAGCTCCCTGTGGCTGGCTTTGGCCTCCAGCGCTAGCGATACAGCTAGCATGGGCACGTCGCCACGCATGCTGCCCAGGTTCAGCTCAGCAAGCAATTCCTGAGGGAACAGAGCGAGATGTTCTGATTATAATGATAATGCAGCATTCCTCAGGTTTGTTTACTCATAAGCGAACAGGACTGCATGGCACTGATTAGATATGAAAGGGCAAAAGCCATCTCTTCATTCAACAACACAGTTATAAATCTCACCGCCACTTCATTAGCATCTCCGTGCTCAAAGTACTCTTGAACAATAGGAGTGACCGTCTTCTCAAACGTCTCTTCATCCAGAGGGAGGACGACCGTCTCATATACGCAGTTCTCCTGCAGATACACAAAGTTTGATGGATTGTGTGCCAGTTTCATGGTTAAAGGAACAGTTCATCTCAAAATGGACATGCAGATTTGGAGAAATGTAGCATTATATCATTTGCTTACCAATAGATCCTCTGCAGTGAATGGGTGCCGTCAGAATAAGAGAAAAAAAAAAAGTGCAGCTTTTCACTTCACAAGACATTAACTGATGGACTGGAGTGGTGTGGATTATTGTGATGTTCTTATCAGCTGTTTGGACTCTCATTCTGACGGCACCCATTCACTGCAGAGGATCCACTGGTAAGCAAGTGATGCTACATTTCTCCAAATCTGAAGAAACAAATTCATCTACATCTTGCATGGTCTGAGGGTGAGTAAATGTTCAGCAAATTTTAATTTTAGGGTGAACTATTCCTTTAAATAACATAAGCAAGCATACTGTGTGGCTCTTACCTGCTCCACATCGTAATTGGGGTCTTTAACATCAACTTCATCTACATCATAAACCTCCCCAGGTGATCCCCATACACCTTTACCCCCTGCCCCACCTATGGATACAAAACACATAAATAGCTTTTCAAAACAATAAAATGCACTGGAATAACTTTAAAATGGCATCATGTCAACAGAGAACAGAAAGAAGAAAACCATGCGACTCTTTCAATGCCTTCTGCAGTAGCCAATGAAAAGTACATACTGTTCCTGTCATTGTCATGTTAACCGCACTGGGTCGTCCCCTCTGAAACGATTCCCCTAAACAGAGCCAGGCCCCTTTAATTCACAGCTGCTGACATCAACTCTCCATATGTGCAGAGCTCTGACCACAAGTGTTGAAGAATTTTTTGAGAAATGTAATAGTTTTTTGTCCATATAATGGAGGCCAATGGGGTCCAATGTTGTTTGGCTCCTAACCTTCTTCAAAATATCTTCTTTTCGGTTCCACATAAGAAATAAAATCAGAAGTTTGAAATCACATGAGGGTGACGATTTTCATTTTTGGATGCACTACCCCTTTGATAAACTATTCAGCTTTGGCTGGATTTAAAGGTTGTATAACACCTTTTTTGAATATAGAAACAAGTTATTCGCATCAAACTTGCATTCATAATATAAGAATATATAATTTTCCTTAATGCTTTGAAAACAGTTCCATAAGCAATAAATTGTAATATATTTAGAAATGTATTTTTTTAAATCTGTTTACTCCCAACAAAATGTGATTTTTTTTTTTTTTTTTTTTTTTTTTCTCAGGCCCCAAAATAGGGAACTGAAATCTTTAATATTAAGGTAGGCCTATGTTTTTTTATCATTTTTTTAAAAAACTTTGTCATATACAGAATAAAAAGATAATTCAATATTCAAATAGTAACAAATTTCTTAATCATCTTAAATTTCCATTTACACTTTAATGAATATAATGTGTCATTACAGAATACAGTAATAAGTATAATGTTTTTGTATATTAAATACATAAGAGTAATTCATAATATTACTAAACGCAAAGTATAATACTAATATTATTATTATTAATATTAGCAATTATTAAAAAAATTATAGATAGATAGATTAAAATCTTTTGAAAATACCACCTAACGGCCTATAGACCCTTTTTCTGTTAGTAAACATGGTGACGTTTTTCTGTGGGCGGGGCTTAGGTGGAGGCAGAAAGATTCCACTAACCGCTTCACTAACACCAGCAATGAAGTTTGTTAGCTTGTTTTTTTAACAATGACTGGAGAAAATCCGATTTTACCTGCATATGTAAGGTCACTCACTGTGCAGGACCATGATTGTTATTTAAATAATTAACTTTAACGGACCAAATCAGATTGGCCGACCCTACGCTCATGGATGGACGATCTGACAGGATTACCTCCGGTTGAGTGACTCACATCTATAGAGAAACCTAACGTGTAGTAAAGAGAAACTCGCCTGTGTCTATCTAGTCATGAAGATGTAAATATATTTAGATTTCAGCAGGCAACTATTTTTACAGCTAACGTTGAGACGTGAGAGTGAACTGGGACACAATACAAAAAGTAAGTTAAACATTCAGTGTAATGTATAGATTATTTGAAGATGAATGTATCATGCAATGGCCAAATAGATATTTTAAAGTATATACATCCTGTAAATTATATAAAGTTAAGTTTACGGTGACACAGTATACCTTTACAATACTTTACATACAGTAGCCTACATTTAAAGGAAGATGTGAATATTTTCTAGAAATAAAAATTCCAGAAACTAATTTTGAACTTTCTGTATTTGATTATTCTTTCTTACCAAGTTTTTAGAAATTCCAGCCACTATCAATCACAACAATGTATATTACAGATGATTAAGCATATAAATAGTCAGCTTGTTGTTTTATACACATGCACACACACAGACATTATTATTTCATACACGACGTCGTGAGATGGATAAGAAATATTTAGACACGTAACACAAACCATAATCCATAACAACAAAAGACAATATTTAACCTTTTCTGATAAGAAGTGAGCTGCAAACATGAGCATTTTTGACGATCGTTTCTGTCCAGTCCGCTTGTTTTATCGCGTTTAACCACAGCTGTCATCGTTTTTTTGTATGGCAGATATGCGATAAAATTTGAAGCCTGTACTACGTCGATTCTTGCATCCAACATCACAACAAGATGATATTTTAAGCTCCTTGTGTAGCTGAATATGCGCTAGTTTGAATTGGCCGCCTCCAGTTTTCTCTTTGTTTTGCCTCCAGCTAGCACTGTGACGTAATCGTGACGTCGGCGCAAAAAGGGTCTATATTACAGCCAAATTAAATTAAGGTAAAATTAGGACTGTAATTATATTCAAAATTTTTATGAAATTAATTTAAATACCTAATTAGTGTTGTCACGGTACCAAAATTTCAGTATTCGGTACCGATACCAGTGAAAATCCACGGTTCTCGGTACCAATTTCGGTACCAAAGCAAAACACAAAAAATGCTAATTAAAAACATTCTATTTTTATTAATAAGTCAAACAAAAATAAAATGTAAAAAAAAATCAATGCCATTGTTTATATTTATTTAAAATTGTTTCAAGTTTTTTCACAAGTAATACAGTATGAAAAACAGTAAACAAATTTCACCCAAATTTAATTTGTCTTTTAATTAATGAAATTTAAAAACATTTTATTTTTTGGTAAATAAAGGGGATTTACTGTTAAAATTAAAATATGGAAGAAATATTGTGTGATGATTTCTTTCAAAATAAAGATTTATTAATTTTTTCAACAGTAGTAATAGTATCACATACATTCTACTAAATAATAGTAATATATTTCTGGCACAATGTCTTTTAAGTAAAAACGAACTTTTATTTTGACGGGTTGCCGTGAATTCCTTTACATTTCCGTGTGTATGTGTGTAGCTATGATATGACGCTGGTTTTACTCAAATGAAACGGTAAAATGCTTGTGAAGTGACTCTCAAAGCAGTTCTGGAGATGTAGTTTATGTATTTATGTCCTCATTGAGACGGTAGATGCTGAAATCACTGCGAGCGTCACGCGCGCTTCAGTGTATGTATTAAAAGAAAACGCGTGTCTCTGCCATTCATTCATTCACACAGAGACTCGCAGAACATGCGGGATTCATATTTGAATCGACGTTTGCGGCTTAATATTTACAGATACTAGTCCATGTCGCGATTTGATTTAAGTGTAATGACCTACTTTTGATTAATTCATCTAAACTTTGACAAATTCCGTGACATTCCATGCTAAACTGTAAATTCCGTTTTTATAACTGGATTCCGGGATTCCATCCGCGTTTTCTGCATCGAGGAAATCAGAGCTGTACGGGTCAAGAACCGGGTTGACCGGGTACTCGGTACCACCGGAACTTGAAAAAAGCTAGTACCGTGACGTTTTAATTTTTTTAGTACCGACTTGGTACCGAAGTACCGGGTCTTTTGACAACACTATACCTAATATTGTCCAATTAGTCACAGAGAAAATGTATTATTTAGATTTTTTTATTCAGGATAATTTATGATATTTTTTGATCAGACTACCATTTGACAATGAAAATTTGTGTCAGCAATTTGTAATCTCCAATTTAAATGCAAAACAACACGACTGGCTTCTGCTCAGCCGGACCGCAAAGCCTCCAAAGAAGATTGTCAATATGCTATAATCCACTTTCAGGCCTCAATGGATGAAGTGGAGTATTCAACCTTACAATTCTAAACCGACGGCATTTTCACTGTAACGTCTGCATCTGAAGGCTCGTGGCCAAAAAAAGCTAACAGGAACTCCAGCCCTGCCCTTCAGGCTGACTAACCAGTAATTACATAACACACACAGGGCCGAATGTGCCATTGCTGAGGGAATCAAAAACAGAAGTGTGCCATGAAGTCATCTTGCGGGTGATGGGGGAGGTGAAAAGGTCACAACTAAAACTCTTCAAATCTCATCTAGGTGATTAAACGATCACCATTAGACACAAAGAGAGTAGAGTCAAAACGTTTTTTGAAAGCTTAGTCAGCATACATATAGTGTACTTGAACTGTTTCTGCAAACCAGACTTTTCCAAATCAATTCAGGTCTGTTGCACTCAGGGGCGATGAACCCTCAACAACGGACCAACACTGGGCAAAACAACAACTGAATGAATAGGAGTGATCGTCTGTTATGAGCGTATGTGTGAATGTGGGTGGAGTTTGGTTACTGAAGTGCGTCAGTCCGCTTGTGTGAAGAATCATTCGGATGTTTGTTAATCATGTAACTGGCTAACTCTAAATGCAAATTTATTGATATTTACGTGCATTCCAAGTTCAACTGAATCAAAATTCCAAACAGAAAAGATCAGACTCAAGGGCTGTTCATGCAACAGCAGTAAATTTAAAACTATAAAGTTTTAATAAACATTCTAAATCTACAAGGATAAATAACTCCAAACCACAACTATAACGATAATGATCAAGAGGAGCAATATAGTTGGACTCATATTCAGAACAATTTTTTTTTCTCCAGCTAATGAATGATTAAAAACACTTGCAACCAAAGATAATCCATACTGCAGCGTGTGCTTATAATAAACAGAATTTTATCGTCCGTTGGTGTGGACACTAATATAGTTATCGTTATAGTTGACGTTCTATAGGGAACACTAACTATAACGATAACTATTACGTTTTAATAATCGTTCTAATTCTATAAGAATCAAGAATCACACCACAACTATAACGATTATAACGCAGAAGAACAATATAGATGAAATATCACTTTAAGAACTTTTTTTTTGTAGCTGATGAATGATATAAAACATTGACAGCTAATCAGAATCCAACCAGATTTAAAGAACTAAAGTATTTAAAGCGGCAGACGACAAATGTTAAATGGCTTTTTAAAAATACCGGGTAGCCGCAATCAGCGTACACTGCATCACTGATAGTTCCTATAGAACTGTTTTAGAAGCTAAATTATGGCGCTTTTCCACTGCATGGTATGGCACGGTACAGTTAGGTACGATTCACTTTTGGGGAGTTTTCCACTGGGTACAGTACCTGGTACTTTTTTCAGTACCACGAACCGTACCGTTACCAAAACGTGACGTGTAAACTCTGCTGATCACTGATTGACACAAAAAGACACAACAGACCCGCAAGATTTAAATCAGCACAGCCAGCGAAGGATCGAACGCAACTGTTTTGAATGAGCGCAGCTTTCTTTTAACAACCAAAAAATGGCTGTTTCGTTGTCTGTTGAGGAAGTACAGATGTTCCTCTCATTGATAGCCGAGGAGCGGATCCTGCGAGAGCTTGATGGAATGAAAAAGTTTTTCAGGAGTCACGGCAGTAGAGGCGGCGCAACTATAACGACACGTGAATAATTCCGCCCACTCTAAAGCGGTACTAAACTGCAGTGGATACGCAAATCGAGCCGTACCACGCAGTGGAAAAGCGCCATTAGTTCCCCCAAATGGAGTTCCTAGAACTAAATACGTTCCTAGTTCCTGCGGTGCGAACACGCCAGAAAGCGGGAACTTCCACCAGTAGTTCTAGGAACTATGAAAAGGTTACTCCGGTGCGAAAGCCCCTATTGTTCTAGGTTAATGAATCAAACAGCACTGATACCTTTCTTCGGCAGACCTCGTCCCTTGCCCATCCTCGACCTCCTGTTTAGCAGTTTGCCCTTAGGGCTGGTGGGTGGAACCACGGCCCGGACCGATTCGTTGTTATCGCTCAGCGAGTCGCCCCGGCCAGAGTCCCTGGAGGAGGTCTTCCTCAGACGTCTCTTCACCTTGGCCTTGAGTTTTGCCTCGTGGATGCTGCCGGTGGGGGCCGATATCCAGTTTCCATTGATCTCGTTATTAACATTTCCAGTGAAGGTGTTGTCCTCATCCCCGGAAGGGAAGGAATCGCTGAGATCTCCAGCTCCTGTGGATGACGAGAGTGTTTGGAACCATTTACATGCAAATACGCAAGTCAAACTTAAAATTTTAGACTAAATATGCATAAAAAAAACAGCATTAGCACTAGGGGCCAAAGTTTGGGCCTCTTATATATATTTTTTCTTCCCAATGTGAGGGTTAAAAACAAGTGATAGTCTTGAACTTGGCAGATTCTGCAAGACTTTCCATATCATATTCCAAATATGAGGGCAAACACTGACCTAAAAAACATTTACTGTGATATAAAATCACTAAATATCGCGATAAAAATAAACTTGAACTTACCAACAGGGTTTGCATTCAGCCATGCCTCACAGTCAGTTGCCATGGTTAGGAAATTAAGTTTTACAGAGTATGAAATGTGACTTCGGACCTAGGATGCAGAAATATTAACGTTAATATTTCTTTGCGAAGCAAAAATTAATGAATAAATGAGAAAAAGCAGCTGCTCCAATCAGCAGCGTCCATTTGGCTCCAACACAAGCCTGATACAATGAACGATCGCATTACCATACAGACACAAGACCTGCAGCGTATTTGCAAAATAAAGTGTTTTGGCTAAGAAAAACTATTTTTTTATGTATATTGCTATTAACGTGTTTAATATTTGATGTAGAGCACGCATTCAATGTATGGCGTTATTTGCACGCGCAAGTGCACGAGCGCAACATAAACATAAACAAAGCCTCGGGACTAGCAGCGAACAAACGCCGTTTTGTCCTTATTTGACACGGCGTCTAAAATAAAACCCTCCAAAAGTCTTAAATATCGCATAATAAGTTGCTTTAAAACAACGGGCAGTCGATAAGGAACAAATCCTACTAACCTGCTTTATTGCGTAGTCCAAGTTAGAGCGTACTCTCCGTTGATGTTGATTCTGTTGTTCTCTGCCCAGCAACTCGATAGCGTAATGCTGTCCTGCGAGCTCTCTGATTGGTTAGAATAATAGAGGCGGATGACTAAGTGACCAATGAAAATTGAGTTCAGATGAATCCGGTCTTTCTCGTATTTTCTATGAGGTCTTCGGTGAAGATCGTGACTTTCCGCCGCTCTGCGATGGACGCTGGAACAGAAGTGATGTAATTATGTAACAGATTGCGCATGAGTGAGGATGAACGCCCTCTTCTCTTGTGATATTATTCATCTGACCCAGTTTAAAAAAAGATGATCGTTGAAAAAAGTTGTAACGTTAGTGGTTATTGCATAACGTACAGGCCCAGACATGTCAATCAGGGCCATCATGGGACACTTTGTTTAGACGTAAAACGTTTCACATAAACATCAGGCAACATTATTTTCCAAAATGTTTATTTAATATTTGCATCAATGCAACCCAAAATATTTATACATTTTTCTTCCATAAATTGAGTGCTATTATTAACAGAATATAAAACAGCAGGAGAAAAAGTTTTCCAGAACCATTCCAATCATATACTAGCATTATAACACTCACTCAGCTTCATATAAATTTGATATTAGAGAAATAAACATGGTCCAGTTCAAGTATCCCTAAAGTCTGAGCTCTGTGTACAGCAATGTCAAAAAGCAAAATAGTATGCCAGACATTATACAGAAGCAGCTTTCCATTGTGTTCAACTGATGTTTAAGCATTTGGGGCTTTTAATACATTATAAGGCATTTCGAAAAGTGAATATTTCAAGCATGAAACAGATTGAAGACCTGATGAATGACAAAAAAAATAATAATTTAAAGAGCATCAACAGAATATTCACAAGTATTAACCTGAGGATAATTTTACAACTCTTTAAATTTAAATAGAATTTTAAATTAGGAACTTCTGAAGTGAAGTTTATATTTGTCCACCACAGAGAAAACTCAACATATTTGCAAGCTTTAGAGTATGAATGAGGCAGATGATGTAAACACTACACTTACCAGTGCATTTCACATTCTGATACATATTTTTCACAGTGTAATAAAATTCCATGCTGGACTACAGAGGACAAGCATACCGTGTTTTGTCCTACAAATAAGGACAGGGCACTTTGAGTTCACAGAAAACTGAAAATTGTCATCATTTACTCTCCCTCGTGTTTCAAACCTTTATGACTGACTTTTTTTTCCTGTGGAACACAAATTAAGATATTTTGTAGAATGTTCCTGCTGCTATTTTCCATAAAATGAAAGTGAATGGAGACTGTGGCTGTCAAGTACAAATGACATGTTGGATAAAAATATATTGTGGTCACGAATTTAGTAGTAGTTCCCACGACTTAATTCTTTTCCTCATTTAAGTAAATCATGGCCATGTTTTGTACTAATTCTTTCTAATGTTATATTAGTATATTATACTAAGTTTTTGTTAATATTGTGAATTAGATTAAATGTTTATTTATTTATTTGTTTTTGGTTTCATTTTAGTAATTTTTTCGTTTTGTTTTGTCTTTTTTTGTTGTTTTTGGGTTTTAAAAAAATATATGTCTATAGTTTTTATTTGTTATTTACTCGTTTTCGTTTATTATTTTTTGTTTTAGTTGTTTCAGTACTTAAAGTTAAACTCAATGAAAATAAGAAACATTGCCTTAGCAACTAGCTGAAATAAAATAAGTTTGTTTTTTTATATTTTATTTCAGTTAACATTTGTTTAAGGTAACAAATTTATGGTTTTAGTTTGCAACAATAACCCTGATTATTTCCCTCATTTTAGCTGAATCATGGCTATGATGAAATTAAATTAATATAGAGTGTTGCATGTACTACATTTATGGTGCTTTTTAAATTTTGTAACCACAAAACGCTTCAATTCCACTGTATAGAAAAATAGCATCATAAACATTCTGAAAAAAAAATTATTTCACAGAACAAAAAGTAATATGTGTTTGGAACTTTAATTTTTTCAGTGAACTATTCTTTTAAAATATATGACATTTAATAAGCCGATTTTTTAATTCTTGAACACTTTCGTACAATTCACATTGCTATGAACTAGAGTACACTTGCTCTGGTTCTCCTTGAGTCCCATCCTCTTTGTCCTTGTTTTGTAGCATGTCCCAGCAGTGGTGCAGTCCTGATAGTCTCACGTGAGCTTCATTCAGTGTTTGGCGACTCGGTGTGGAAGTTCAAGAGACTGTCCTCCGCCAGCTGCGACAGATATTTCTATAAAAACACAAACAATCTAACGTTAAATTCCACGAATAACATTTTACTTCTAAATTACAGGCATAGGAGCAGCCATGAAACCTTGAAGAGCAACAGTTTGGTTTCTCTGACTAAAATGGCTGACTGATAGCATCTGTTATGACTGTTATACTCAAGTAAGTTCATGCTACATTTGGATATTGCGTGTTTCTGGGCTCTTTTAGCTTAGAGACTAAACTTAAGCATAAACATACTTTTCAACCCCATTTGTTTAATAATTTTCCACTAACAATGTCTACTAGTGGATAAAATGGCTGCCAACTTAGTCTTACTAAGGCTAATTTCATAGCAAGCTTTTTATGTATCCTAATTGCACACAATCTAGTTACAGTTTTTGCATAATTTGACTAAATTACATGATAGTACTTTCATATTTTAATGTTGCAAGGTAATTTTGCGCTCATGAAAAATTATCATGTCTACTGGACTTATTGTTGAGGTCGGTTTTAAAGACATAAGAGTTGAAGAAACTCCCATATATGTGCGTCTTTCCAAAAAGCATATTTGTTTACCAGTAAAACAAGGAAAGTTGAAACAGAAGAAGGTCAAAATGTGGGAGGAAAGCAGGTGTTTCCTGTAGTGTTTACAGTCTCTCTCTCTCTCTCTCTCTCGGTTTCACCTGTCTTGCGCTTCTGGTGTTAAATTCAGCTGTCACCTTCTCACTGTAGTTCTTGTAAACTCAACACAGCTGGTAGACCTCAAGGCGGAGAAGTGAAGTATGAGGTGACGCTCTTTGGCCGACCGCTCTAGTCTGAGAGACACGACAACTGGTTGTGGTCTGACTGTGATGACGGAGAATGTCCGGCTCCTTGCCGCCTCAACCATATTGTGTTGGAAAGTGTGTTCGTCTGTCTATATGTGTGCGTTTCTGAAGGGTTATAATGAGAAACTATATCCCACCCTGAGGACTGGGCTTCTTAGATCAGTCAATCTTACATTGCAGTCACCAGTGGTGGGGAGTAACTAAGTAAGTGTAGCCTTTTCAGTAACAAGCTACTATTTCCAACAAGTAGCAGTGTAACGTGACCGAATGTTACATCGCTGTTTGAATTTCACATTGTTGAATTTTGCATTTCACGTTGTTCACATTGCGTGCAGCTTTACTGCCAAGCGAGCTGACACGATAGTCAAATACACCCTGCTAAGTAGTCCTCTCATATGTACCGCTGGAAAGTCTGATTCATTTTAGTGAATCAGTTCATTTGGGAAGAGATTAAGAAATAATTCACTGATTCGAGTCTTCCATAAGTAGCTTTCATGTAGTTAGGTAGTCAGGAATGTAGCTAATCTCATGAATATGTGATTCATTTTACTGAATCAGGAAATCTGGAAAGTCTGATTCATTTTAGGGAATCAGTTTATTTGGCAAGAGATTTTATGAACAGTTGACTGAATTAAGTCCCTTAAATTGCTCTAATGTAGTTAGATATTAATGTAGCTAATCTCATAGGTACTGCTGGAAAGTCTGATTCATTTTGGTGAATTAGTTTGTTTAGGAAGAGATTTTAGGAAACAGTTCACTGATTCACTGATCTGAGTCACTTAAGTAGCTTCCATGTAGTTAGCTAGTCTGTAAGTGTAGCTAATCTCAGATGTACTTTTGGAAAGTTCGTTTGGAAAGAGATTTTAAGAAACAATTCACTGATTCAAGTCCCTTAAGTAGCTTCAATGCAGTTAGCTGTAGCTAATCATTTATGTACTTCTTTGTTTGGGAAGATATTTTAAGAAACAATTTACTGATTCGCTGATTCAAGTCACTTTCAAGTACCTTCCATGTAGTTAGCTAATCAGTAGTGTATCTTATCTCATCTATACCACTTGAAAGTTTGATTTATTTTAGTTAATCGGTTAGTTTTGTGAAGAGATTTTGAGAAACAATTTACTGATTCAAGTCCCTTAAGTAGCATCATTGTAGTTAGCTAGTCAGTAATATAACTGATCTCATATCTACCACTAGAAAGTCTGATTTATTTTAGTGTATCAGTTTGTTTTGGAAGAGATTTTAAGAAACAGTTAATTAATTAGAGTCCCTTAAGTAGCTTCAATGTAGTTAGCAAGTCAGTAAAGTTGCTAATCACCTATGTACTGTTGTAAAGTCTGATTCATTTAAGTGAATCAGTTTGTTTGGAAAGAGATTTTAAGAAACAGTTCACTGATTCACTGATCTGAATCACTTATGTAGCTTCCATGTAGTTAGCTAACCTGTAAGTGTAGCTAATCTCAGATGTACTGTTGGAAAATTTGATTCATTTTAGTGAATCAGTTCATTTAGGAAGATATTTTAAGAAACAGTTCACTGATTCAAGTCCCTTAAGTAACTTCAATGTAGTTAACTCATCAGTAGGCTAATATAGCTAATCTCATATGTACCTTTGTAAAGTCTGATTCATTTAAGTGAATCAGTTTATTTGAGAAGAGATTTAAGCAGCAGTTCACTGATTTCACTGATTCGAATCACTTAAGTAGCTTCCATGTATAGTTAGCTCTGTAGTGTAACTTTTCCAATATGCACTGTACTGTTTGAAAGTTTGATTTATTTGCATAAGGCTTTTCTTAAGTAGAGCTTACTCCAAATCAACAGCCAGAAATTACCAAAAATGAACAAGTTCAACCAATGACCCTCAATGAAAAGTTGTGATCCAACTAGCAAATGATGTCTGAGGTAGTAAAGTTTCATAAATGGGCCGTAATTCCAATCTGGAAGTACTGCTTCACTCGGACACCAACCAACATTTGATACAATAATTAATCATCTTCTTTCTTAAGAATATTTACGATAAATCTTACATGCCACACCTAACAAACAAAGTTTGTTTGAAAAAAAATGGTCTAATGGTATCACAAAGGTTATGTAAAGGTGCGCTAAAAGGTTTTATGTTTCACTGGCATGTTACGCAAGTAGTTTTGGACTTCATACTGACATCTATGGGTGTGGATGTATCATGCAAACAAAAGCGTTTTTTGCCATTGACAAAATATCAAGCCTGCTCCAGTCTATTTATCACACACAAGTATAATATGAAATTCAGAAATTTGAAGCATATCATTTTATTTTATAAATTCTTATGTTAAAATGTGCGTATTTTTTAGAGCTCTTTGAATCATCAATCAGTCGCTGTAGGGATTATATGGTTGTGTTGCCATCGGTTGTCATATAACTTCGCACAGAAAAGTTTAAGAAAGAGAGAGCCTTTCATATTTGTGTGAAAAGAGAAAGGAAGACTGCATGTTTGTATTTATGACCTGTAGGTTCCTGTAGTGAATTGTACTCCGACAGTGTGACGTCTTGGCTGTTTGTTCGCTGGTGTAAAACAAGCCACACAGGTTGCAATAAAACCCCGTCCTCGGCACGATGAACTCCACACCTGCCAAAAACAACAAAACCAGCCAGAAATCAGAACACCACCATACCAACACTTCTTTCTGAGGCACATTTCACATATACGTCTCTGTGAGTGTGTGCAGGGGTGTAAAGTCAGCTCTTCTGTGAGGGAATCTAGTGCGTTAGCTGTGTGGTAATGAGTGCACAAGCTCGGGCCTCGAGGGTGCAATTCACACCTCACTCAGCAGGATGACAAATGCTCCACTGACATCAGCTGGCCTTAAAGGCTTCAGTCACCCACTGAGAGCCCACATCACAGCCAGAGCACTGCTCTCGCTGCAAAGCGTCGCTATTACTATTGCTCATGCTTTCTTTTTCCTGACCAAATGGCACTTGCTGCATTTGGTTCGACCCTTTTGACTTCTGGTGGACGTACCTAACGGTATGCTGTGTTCACTGATGGCTTTCTCCTGCTCCTGAGAGGGTGACGCAGCAAAGATGTCTGTCGCCTGAGGTGAAGGGGCCGGAAATGAGTCAGGAATATCTGGAATAGACGAATAGGTGTAATTAAATGCTTTAGTGTTTGTTGTGTATCATTGATTTGAGTTTTATTTTATTTTTTTGTATTCTGCAGCCTGTAAATCACATTAAACTGCAACTAAATGTTCAAAATTGCCCCTTAAGGTTTTTGAGGCAAGTAGATTTTAAATGCAACTTCTAAAAATGAAATTTGTCAATTTCAAAATTTGAGAAAATTTTGGTAGTTTTTTTTTTTTACCTTGAAAACATTAGTTCAATCAAATTCCTGCAGATAATTTGCTTTAACTTGAAAATTCTGACATCATCTACCTATCCTCGTGTAGCAAAACACAAAAAAGTTATTATCAAAATGTCAACGCTTTTCCACAAAAGCTTTTCAAATTTCATCAAGTTTAGGTACATTTTTGCTTGGCTCATTAAAACAAATATGTGTCCCTGGACCACAAAACCAGTCATAAGGGTCAATTTTCTTGAAATTGAGATTTATACATCATCTGAAAGCTGGACAATATTTGGCTGAGATGCAACTATTTGAATATCTGGAATCTGAGGGTGCAAAAAAATTTAAAATAAATATTGAGAAAATCCCCAAATGAAGTTCTTAGCAATGCATATTACTAATTAAAAATTCAGTTTTGATATATTTACGGCAGGAAATTTACTAAATATCTTTAATGGAAAATGATCTTTACTTAATAACCTAATGATTTTTGGCATAAAAGAAAAATCGATAATTTTGACACATACAATGTATTGTTGGCTATTGCTACAAATATACCTGTGCTACTTAAACTGGTTTTATGGTCCAGGGTCACATATTAGCAGGACTGTGCAAATGCAAAAAATGCAAGTTAATTTTTTAGGACACTTTCAACTGCACACCATTGTTTCTGGCATGCAAAAATGAACATGGCGCAAACGGTGATGTCTGATTCATGGGCAAATCGTTCTCAAGGACTCAAGGCAAAAGTTCCAAAATGCAAAAAAAGATTATTATCAAAATGTCAAAGCTTTTCAATCAAGTCAAAGTTTAATCAAGTTCAGTTATATTTTTGCTTGGCTCATTAAAAAATATTAGTCGGGCTGAATCTAAAATTGTTGCGAATGCAAATAAAAATGCAAATTCATAAAATGCTGTTTCGTCAGATTCGTCGGTGGCGTTGTCTAATTTTTAAGTTACTTTTGAGTGCACACTAGTGTTTTTTGCATGGAAAAATTAACAGCGTGAGCTAGGGCTGTAAAATAAATATTAGAATTTTGAATATTTGACAAATTCGAAATAAAAATCCACAATCCAACATTTTTGTATTCGAATTTTAGGTGTGCGTTAAGGCAGGCTTATTAATACTAAGAAGATCTTGTTAACGTCAAAACTGAAACCAAGTCGTTCACACACAAGGCATATTTAGCACATTTTCTAGCGGGACATCCATCACCATTGCACTCGTGTCTCACACAAGAGAGATGCATGTATAGAAAGCCATGTAAATTCAACTTTTAAAAAACATGTCTCGAGACTTTATGGCAGGTTTTTTCCCATCCCACTGCATCTCATGTTTTAAATGAAAAAGTTCTCTGTGTGATTGGCTTTCAGCCCTTTGTATTAAACTGTGCATACATACATGATGTCATTTTGTTTATAATTGTTTAAGCATTTTAATTAATCATATTTGGTTTATAAACAGTGTTTTAAACATAATGCACTTTTTTTCCACAGATAGTCATGTTATTTTATTGCTTTTAATAAACATGCATTAGTAATATTTTACTCTTGTGGCCTTTTTTCCCCTTAACTGAATTGATGCCTTTTGAATTCAAATATAATTTGAATATTGATAATATTTAAGTACAAAATTCGAAGTTCGTGACACATTGTTCTCCAGAATTTGTACTGTTTAGTGAGTCAGTCAGAAGGATCTACGTTTCGGACTTACTCACTAGTTAACACTTTGAAGAAAACTTGCTCAGTCAGTGAATCTGAACCGCTTTTGAACAGCAATCTTAATCGTATGATTTTGTAATTCTGTAAAGTCAGTTACAAAAAAATGAAGAACGTCACACCTCTCTTTGTCAATTTGCACTGGCTACCAATAGCTGCTCGCATAAAATTCAAGGCATTGATGTTTGCCTACAAAACCACATCTGGCTCCTCACCCCTTTACCTAAATTCATTACTTCAGACTTATGTGCCTCTAGAAGCTTGCGTTCTGCAAGTGAACGATGCATTATTGTGCCATCCCAAAGAGGCCCAAAATCACTTTCACTGACTTTTACATTAAATGTTCCCTCCTGGTGGAATGACCTGCCCAACTCAATCCCAGCAGCTGAATCCTTAGCCATCTTCAAGAAACAGCTAAATACACATATCTTCCATCTTTATTTGACTCTCTAACATTAGCACTCTTTATTCTACTTCTATTTTAAAAAATGCCCCTTTTAGACTTGCACTCTATTAATTTACTAACTGCTTGTTTTCTAAAAAAAAACTAAAAATTAACACTATATATCTTCTCTATTCTTTTTGTATTCTATCTATTTCTTTTCTTTTTATTTATTATACAATTAACAAAAGCAAAAAAAAGGCTTCTAACACTAGCTTGCTCTATTCTTTTTCTATTCTATCTGTGTTCTTTTTTTTGTTATAGCACTTGCTTGTTGTTGCTCTTTTGTTGGTTTTGATTGCTTCCAAGCGTCTGCTAAATGACTAAATGTAAATGTAAATTAGACTACAGGTGTGGTCTTATTAGCCAAATTTTGCAAGCAAAAAAGGTCTATTGTCAATCTAAGGCCTATTGTCTATTGTCAGTGAAGCATGTATGTATGATGCACAGCTCACACAAAAGTCACTCATAAACCAAACTTTATCTTTCATCTTTCTGTTGGTCTAAGTGGGGAATTTGCATGACCAAATCTGCATGGGGAAATCCTTCGCCCTCACAATATAATTCCCAATGTGGATAACTATTGAAATGACAGGATTTCACTTTTTAGATCTGTATGAGGAACTAAGAACTACAATGGTATTAGTATGAAGAAGTAACACTCCCAAACTCCCCAGTGAACAGGCAATGTTTAGAACACTGGCTAAACATTATGACTTTTACGACTTTCAGCATCAAAGTTACCTGGGCCCATATTCACAAAACATCTTAAGGCTAAAAGTAGCTCATAATTCACCGATTTAGGAGGAATCTTTAAAATAAAAGGAAATCTTTAAAATAATGGGCGTGTCAGTCCTAAATTTAGGGCTCCTAAATTTTTGCTCTAAGAGTATTTCACAAAGCATTTTAGCACTAAAACTAGCTCCTAAATCTGTGAAACGTTAGGAGTAGTGAAGAGGACACTTAAGTCACTAAGACCAAACCATAAACTATCCAAAAATGGCTGTTGCCGGCAATCTGCCTCAGAACATAAACATTTTAGAAACATTTGACAATAATGAGCTTTTAAACAGGTATATCGCCTTAATCGCAGGGATATTATGACTGTTGTAGAACTTGTCGGGGACAATTTTCCTTTGATTATATCCTTGCTTTCATTAACCAGTTGGGCAAGAAGTTACAGCTCTTCTTGTGTCCAGTTTGGTTTTCTTTTACGTTTGCATGTCTTACTATCAGCCATGATTATTCCACTCTGTTAATTAAAAGGATGTTTATATGAATATTCACTAATTGTTTACAAGAAGCATACATGTAAGGGGCTGACAATTATCTGAACATATACATGTTTAATTAGTGCCTGCATTTTAAAACATTTATTTGAATGTGGCAATTAACATTTTTATTTGTAAACCTTTATTTGAATATGGCAACATAAAATCGTGCTCTACTATATTTCTATGAATAAATCTCTTACAGAGACAATCAGCCAATCACTGTGTGCATAGTTAGTAAGCATGCTGACATCATCCATAGCAATGAGGTCAACCCCGCCCCCAGCTTTGTGAATAGGTTTTAAGAGAAAACTCTTAGCTAAAAACTTTTACTGCTATTTAGGAGAACACTTAGTTGTTTTGTGAATACGGGCCCTGGTCTTTAATAATGTTCTTAAAACGTTATTTATACATCATTCAGGAGACATATTTTTCCTGAAACCTTTTAGTTGGACATTCATCTGTTTTTTTTTTTTTAATGTTACCATTTTAGAATGTTTAGAGAACATTCAAAAGTAACATTCCAATAATGTACAGTAGCCCCTCACTGCAGAACAAAGATCCAGGGGGCGGGGTTGGATCCACATCTAGGGGGTGGAGATGGTAGGTGTAGGGATGGGGATTGGTAGGTTTAGGGGTGGGGATGGGTGGGTTTAGGGATCAGGGGGTGGAGACGGGTAGGTTTAGGTATATGTAAGGTGGAAGGAGTTGGATCTGGATCCAACCTCGCCCCCTGGATCTTGTGTTCTGCAGTGAGGACCATCTCATAATGTTTGCAAAATGAACAAATGGAATGTGGACGTTTTGGAAGTTTTAAATGTTCAGAGAACATTCAAAAATATATTTTTTATAACTTAATGGGAACATTATCAAAACGTTCTTGGAACATTTTAATTAGCTGGGACTGGGTCATTATAGACAGTCACTAACAAACTAAAGTCAGTTGTGCTACCTTTCTTCTGACTGTCCTGTTTGAGACATGGTTCCTTGTTGTCCATCTCTGCTGTCTTTCTTTCATCATTACTCAAGTCATTCACTTTCCCACTTTCACATGTGCTGCTGTTGTTTAGAGGACCAGCTGGTGTGGTTGTGTCGATGTGTGTGTCCTTATGAGTGGCAGAGCAGGTCTCCTCCAAAGCGCTCTTGAACTCCTGGGACGGGAAGCGGTTGAGTTGACAGACCGGTTGCTCTGGGGCAGATGGTCTCTCTCCGGGGCTGGCCTGAGCACCTCCAGAGCTTTCTTCTGGGACCAGATCCAGCGGTGGAAGGGTAGGAGGGTCCACCGTGGTCTCCTCGCCTTCTGTTGGGGTCTTTGCATTTGGTTTAGGGCTCTCTGCCGTCGACTGACTGGGCTCGACTCTCTGGTCCTCCTCGTGAAGATCAGGTAGATCAGGTTCAACTATAGAGTCATCTTCTCCTCCAACTTCATCTACAGTCACCATTTCCTCCATGTTTTTAGGATACCAGCTCTCCTCCTCTCCATCATCTATACTTTCCAGTCCCTGAAAACCAGGACACATTAGAAATTAATACTTTTATTCAGCAAAGATGCATTGAATTGATCAAAAGTGACAGTAAAGACATTTATAATGTATTTGTATTTCAAATAAATGCTGTAAATACAAGAATACTGAAAAAAGATCAAGGTTTCCACAAATATATGAAGCAGCACAACTGTTTCAAACACTGATAATCAGAAATGTTTCTTGAGCAGCAAATCAGCATATTAGAATGATTTCTGAAGGATCATGTGACACTGAAGACTGGAGTAATGATGCTGAAAATTCAGCTTTGCATCACATGAATACATTTCATTTTTAAATATATTAAAATGGAAAACAGTTATTTTAAGTTGTAATATTATTTCACAATATTAGTGTTTTTACTATATATTTTCTAAATTACATAACGCAGACTGGTAGATGAATGAATGAACATATGTTTACCTCACTGTCACCATCTCTGTCACACTTTGAAGACTCTACAGGTTTGCTGTTATGAGGAGACGTTGATCTTTCTTTGGCTCTATATTCTTCCTTCTATAATTCAATAAAAAAACAGTGCTATTAAAATATTGTCTATAAAGCACATTTGGCTATAATATAATAAAAGTAAAAGTAATTTTAAAAATAATTTTGAAAGTTTAGATATGTTAAATAGTGCTGTCAAACAATTAATCCTGATTAATTGCATCCAAAATAAAAGTTTTTGTTTACATAATATATGTATGTGTACTGTGTTTATTTATTATGTATATTAAAAAACACACATACAGTATATATTTTGAAGAAAAATTACATGTATATAGATATGAATTTATATTATTATATATAATATATATTTATTATATAAACAAAAACAATTCTTAAATATATACATGCATGCATGTGTTTGTATTTATATATAAATATACACAGTACACACTCATATATTATGTAAACAAAAGCTTTATTTTGGATGTGATTAATCATTTGACAGCACTAATTTAAAAAAAATATATAATATTAAACTAAAATAATATAAATATATTTTATAAAATATATGAACTGAATGGTAATATTATTTAACATTTACATGTTTAATATTCTGAACATTCTGTGTATAATTTCAAATTTTGTGATTCAGTTGAAAAGTGTTAAAGTTGTTCTTCAAATGAACCCTATTGAACTGAAACAGGACATGCCTGATTTTCGGACTCCTTCTCCTCCCTGTCTTGTCTCCGGCTCGGCCTCTTGCTGCGTCCTCTGTCTTCAGCTGTCCGGTTGGAGTTTGTGTCGTCCATTACGTCTGACTCTGAGTGTCGGGGTCTGTGGTAGTCGCCGTCCCTTCTCTTCGTTTTCCCCTCATGTCTCTGATGTTGCAGCCTGCTCAGTTTATCAGTCTTGTACAGCGAGTCTTTCTTGTAAAAGTCATCTATGGAGTGATAGGAGGAGAAGGACGAACCCTGAGGGCTTCTGCGGTGGTACCAGTCCCTGCCCCGTTCGTCCCCGGGCCCCATACGCGGGCTGATACGGTCCCCAGTTTTAAGGTAGGGTTTCCTGCGCTCGGACAGCCATCCATTGGGTCTCTCTTCCTCGTCGTTCCTCCAGTCGTCTCTATCGCGGGGGTCCTCGTCGCCTCGGGAATGGGGCGTCCAGTCCCAAGATGGCCGGCGGGGCCCCATGCCATTGCTCCAGTCAGGCCGACAGGGTGGCCCTGGTGGACTGTGGGCGGAGCTACAGGAAGTGAAGCTCGGACTGTGTGAGCGCGGACTCAGAGAACGGCTGACTGGACTGCGTGATCTGGCACGCTCCGGCAAATACCTGCGCAAAACAGCAGCAGGTTTGAGACAATGATAAAGAAAAGGAAAAATCTTTAAAAAATTACATTTAAAACACATGTGGCAAAGTTGTGCTCTTTGGCAGGTTTATTGTCTTGAAAAGTTTTCATACCATTTTCAAGAAACGTTCCAATTTATTGTTGTCATGTGGTGCAACCATCACGTAAAAATAAATCATTTTAAACCTTGAATAGATGTAATTGTACACATCTTAATCATGATTTTCAAAAAGTTTCTAAATATATAATTTTAAAGTGAAAAGTTTTTTTTTTGTTTTATTTATTTTAAAGTTTTTTTTTTACTTTTAATTCATAAATATCATTACGTTTTTTGACGAGATGCACCACATGTCATTTTACAAACTTATTTTCAAACTATTTTAATTTGAATCCATATTATGAATGACAACAATTTTTAAATGTTATTTTTAAATTTTCAATTTAAAAATTAATACAATTCTATATCTACTATATTTAAGTATCTAAAAATTTAAAATGCAAATTTAGCTACTTAATTTATATTATACCTGAAATAGAAAATTTAAAATTAGTTAATAATTCTACATTATCACAAAGTCATGAAGATCTACCAGGGACATTTCTATGATGTCTTTTCCTTTTTAATGATTTTCCCTTCTGCATGTTGGTCGCACCACATGACTTAGATTTCCAGGACATATAAAATATTATATTATATAAAATAAAATAATAATATACAATTATAAATGATAACAATAATAATATGATAGTAAAAAATTATACCAAACTATTTAAAGTTTTTTTTTTTTTTTAAGAATTGTTTTCTTCTTTATGATATGAGGACAGTTTCCTCACCCTGATATTTCAGACCAAAATCCATTTTTAGTTAAACTAATTAGAAATTAAAATCATTCTTCGATGATAGAAGAGATGTATTAATTTCATTATAAATATGAATTGGCATTTTTTATGTATTGTCAAATAAATCAGTAGATCATAGACTCATAGAAAAAAAATGACTCAAAAAGTCCCAATAAAAATGTCTCCTGGTCTCACCTGTCGATCTCCTGCATCTCGTCTCGCTCTCTCTGGGAATTGATGTCTTGGATTATAGAATCAACATCTTTACCTGGTTTCTGGGTCAGAAAGGAAAACACTGAGTTGGCTTTGTTCGAATCCCTTGATCATGATGAGCCCAGATGAGCTTCATACCTTCAGCTGCAGCTCCTTGTATCTCTTTGACATGCGGATCAGTAGCTTGTGTCCGTTGATGGTAGCCGGCTGCAGCTGGTAGTACTGCACCATCGCCTGCGCCGCCTCCACATATGCCATTTCCACAAAAGACTGACGCCAAAATCAAATCGTTAAAGCATGCACGAAACATAAAATGTGTCAAATGTGATCCTAACAGATATTCCTTTTAATTGCGTAATAAATCTTCGAGACAGTTACAAGATCAATTCAATGCCAGGCATTTCAGGCTCATGTCAAACTTGGCACTTGACCCAGAATTTGATCCAGACTGTACTAACAGGACCAATCAAAAAGTCAAATTTGATTAACGAATCGGGGTGATGGAGACATTATCGATGTCAGGGTTTAAATGCATGAAGATAAAGTACATAAAATGCTTGTCTAAATCTATTTCTGCAGTACTCAGCCTAGCGCTAGCATTTTATTTACGACAAACTGTACAATATATCATTACTATCTTAATTTCAGAGGTGAAATCCCTTACCTGATGCGTCGAGCGCATGAGGATGTAGTTGGTCACTTTTCCGAAAGGAAGCCCTAAGTTAATGACGTCATTCTCTGTGCAGCTGCCCTCTGGGAGGTTACAGATGTGCACAACGCGTCCAGGACACGCTTGACGCTGAATAAACTGAGAGAGGACACAGATTATTATATATTCCGTATTAAACACTTTAATTACATCAACAATATATAGATGAAATATATGTGAACATTTAAGATATCTGTGACTAGCAGATGTCTTCATACAGATCCATTCTGGCCCCTGCTGTGCTCACTAATGCCACCTACTGGTGCTCAAATACTACATTCACCTGAAATACTGATAGAAAGTGTAGCAGCTGAGGGACTAAATCAGAGATGTATAAACCAGGGCCCATGAGCCAAAGCTGGCCCATGATGACCTTTGATTGTGAGGAAGAAAAAAATAGGAGGGAAAAAAACATAACTTAATTTCTAATTTCCTTACTATTATTTTTTACATTGAAATGTAAAAAAAAAAACAATATAAGTGAATTTTTGTAAAAAAAATTACAGCAAAACTGTATTTATATTTTTGTTTAATTCAAAAAAAAAAAAGTAATACATTTGAATATAATCTAATATAGTTGGATATAACGTAACTTTCACTTTTGGCCTACAGTCCTCAATTAAGTTTGATTTTTAGCATATTATTTTTTTTTACAATTCTAAATGTACATTAACATACTTCATCAGGTTGAAATGTATTATTTAAAACCAAGCCAAAAAAAAAAAAAAATCGTAAGCATACTGAAAACTTAAACCTGATCTGAAAAAAAAGAGATATCACTGTGGGATATCATAAATGTCTCATAAAAAGAAAAACCTAATTAACTAATTAATCCATATTATAATATAATATTTTAAATACAATTCCATTAAAAATTATATCGATTCCAACAATTTAAAAACTTCAAAAAGTCTCCAAAATGTAACTATGTAATTTTAGCTAATTATTCTATGATCTAAAATAGATAATAAAAGGTTAATAATAATTCTGTATTATATTATAATACCAAAGAAGGGATTTAAAATGTAATTTTATCCAATTAACCTACACTATAATTCAAAGGTTTGAGGTCAGAAACATTTTTAATGTTTTTTGAAAGAAGTTCTACTCATCAAGGCTATATATATTTAATCAAAGACACAGTAAAAACAGTAATATTGTGAAATATTGTTACAATTTAAACTAGCTGTTTTCTATTTGAGTATATTTTTAAATTAAAAGCCATTACTCCAGTCTTCGGTGTCACATGATTCTTCAGAAATCATTTAATACACTGATTTGCTGCTCAAGACACTTCCATTATTATTAATGTTTTTATATATGTCTTTTTATATATATGTCTTCAGTATGTCTTTACTGTGATTTTAATCAATTTCATGCATTCTTCAAAGAATCTTACTTGCGCCAAACTTTTATGGTAGCATATATTATACCTGTACCACAATATGAAATATAAACGTACATAAATAATTTTATTCTACAGGAAATAGAATTTAAGAATTACATTTCTAGACTACCTTTTTATACCTGCATGTAGCACAATCGTAATACTTTAAAAAGCATGTCAAATTAAGTTTTCATGACGGTAATATAAGCTACAGCGTGGTGTGATGTGTACAGGGAGTTTTTTACACAGAGATGGCAGGATTTGATTGACAGCAGCAAGTGTGAGAGGCACTCAGCCCACATGAGCACAGGGTCAGAGACGAGGGTCAGTGTTTACACTGCAATTTACACACCATAGGAGGAGTATTACAGTGTAAGCACCACAGAGATCCACAGAGTGCGTGAGAACCCATTAATTAACAGGAGCGCCGATCGTGAGAATGAAAGCAGTGAAACTCATGACAATCCTGTCATCTGTGTATACTATTCAACTGTCGGATTCAGACCAGATCTCAAATCGGTTCCAAAAAGGCACAGAATGTAACAACCACTTACAAATTCAAAGCCTTAAACCAATGTTAATCTAGACACGGTTGATTTCTGGGTTTATCTGAGGCTGGCCGCTAACCGACTCTGACAGTCGGAGCAGAGCTCATGATAATTGTATGTATGGCTTCCTGCCAGACTCTCCCTTTGGCCAAATGTGCCAAAAAGGTCACATTAGGTCTGCCTCCATAAACACATACCAAAATAGACCGCCAAACAGGCTGTTTATGCCTCTGCTATATGCTGTATAAGTCAGAGTGTAACTGTGAATGGCTTCACTGCCTAGTAAAATGCAACACCAGTGTTTTGGAGTTTGTTCAGCATATTGTAGGCAGTCGAAGATTGTTGAGTGGCTCGATGTTCTGGCAGTGAAGGTGATTATGTTGAAATGCTGGGTGAAACATAACTGTGGCTGCTGCTGATTGGCCGGCATGGAATGCCAATCAAAATACTTTTTTTTTTTATGACTGGTCTACAACTACATTCTTTTTTTAAAAAAAAAAATGGAACAGCTGTCACTGGGACGATACTCTAAGATACAAAGCTAAAAGTTACATATGTGTACCTTATTTTACCCATAAATGGTACATATTAATACCTTTTTTTTGTTGAGAGTCTATCCACTGAAACAAAGTATTAAATGTGCTTCAGGTGAGTATCATCAAAGAGAGAGTGCTGTAAAAATAACTAGTCTTTCAACCAGGTTTCCCCAAATAACTTTTCTCTCTGTCATTGGCTGGCCAAACAGATAGCCACACCCCCAAAACTCATGCTATTGGTCAAGTAAGTGTTGCTATTAGGGGTGTAACGGTACACAAACATGACGATTCGGTACGTATCTCAGTTCAGACTTCACGGTTCCTTATGATTTTGGTAAAGTAGGGGGAAAGGACTACTTTAATCTTATTAAACAGTTTTTACTGAACAAATGGCTCTTTCTTTAAATTGCTACAATTATAATAAAAATGTTCTTATAAAAATATAATAATAGGGATAAAAATCTAGCTCAGCATATGCTCTAAAGTCTAAACCCTTTTTCATAAGGTTACAATTAACAGAGTCCAAACTTAAATTTAATTAGTATTTATTTTTTAAATATAATAAATCAACACTCAACTAAAAAAAAAAAAAAAAAAAGTGTGCAAACATGTAAATTGCACATAATGCAGTTTTTAAATTAACTTCTAAATGATAAAATTCCTATTTGTTGTTAAAATATACTCATTTACACAGTGGCTGTCATAACTTGTTTCATAAGAGATTTATTTTATTAATTAAGACATCACTAACAGGTAAAGTAAAACCTAATTAGTATAGTCTAATATTTCGCAAAATGCTCTTCTCTAAACGTCATCTCTCTAGCGAACTAATGTAGACACTGAATACTTGCCAACGAATTGCTACGTGACATTTTATTACCACGCTGTTTTATCAGAATCAGAATCAGAAAGAGCTTTATTGCCAAGTGTGTTTGCACACACAAGGAATTTGTCTTGGTGTTAGGAGCGTCCAGTACAGAAACAATACAGTACAAACAGACAACAGTGCAATCAGAGACAACATATAATTAAGGTAAAAATATACAAATAAAAATATACAGAAAGAAAAATTTCCATAGACAGAACTGTGAATGTGCATGTGTCCTATGTACAGATGAAGGTTTGATGAGTTATTTACAGATGTACAGTACCGGGTGTGTTATGTGTTGTTCAGGTGGGATACGGCCTGGGGGAAAAAACTATTCTTGTGTCTGGCTGTTTTTGTGCTCAGTGATCTGTAGCGCCGGCCAGAGGGCAGCAGTTCAAAGAGAGAGTGAGCTGGGTGTGAGGGGTCCAGAGTGACTTTCTTAGCCCTTTTCCTCACTCTGGAGGTGTAACGTTCTTGGAGGCTGGGCAGAGGGGTACCGATAATCCTCTCAGATGTCCTGACTGTCCGTTGTAGTCTTCTGATGTCTGTTTTGGTAGCTGAACCAAACCAGACAGTTATAGAAGAACATAGGACAGACTCGATGATGGCAGAGTAGAACTGTATCAGCAGCTCCTGAGGCAGGTTGAACTTCCTTAGCTGGCGGAGGAAATACAGCCTCTGCTGGGCCTATTTCGCGATAGAGTCAATGTGATTGTCCGACTTCAGGTCCTGAGAGATGGTGGTTCCCAGGAACCTGAATGACTCCACTGCAGTCACAGTGCTGTTCATGATGGTGAGTGGGGGAGAGCAGGGGGTTCCTTCTGAAGTCCACCATCATCTCCACAGTTTTGAGAGTGTTTAGCTCCAGGTTGTTAAGGCTGCACCAGACAGCCAGCTGCTCAACCTCCTGTCTGTAAGCAGACTCGTCACCGTCCTTGATGAGGCCGATGACTGTAGTGTCATCTGCAAACTTCAGGAGCTTGACAGAGGGGTCCTTTGAAGTGCAGTCATTCATGTAGAGGGAGAAGAGCAGTGGGGAGAGAATGCAGCCCTGAGGGGCGCCAGTGCTGATGGTGAGAGTTCTGGATGTGAGTTTGCCCAGCCTCACTAGCTGCTGCCTGTCTGTCAGGAAGCTGGTGATCCACTGACAGATGGAGGTGGGCACAGAGAGCTGTGTCAGTTTGTCTGAGAGAAGGTCAGGCATGATGGTTTTGAAGGCCGAGCTGAAGTCCACAAATAAGATCCTCGCGTAATTCCCAGGTTTGTCGAGGTGTTGCAGGATGTAATGCAGTCCCATATTGACAGCGTCATCCACAGACCTGTTTGCTCTGTAGGCAAACTGAAGAGGATCCAGTAAGGGTCTAGTGATGTCCTATAGGTAGGCCAGGACCAGTCTCTCAAGTGACTTCATGACCACAGACGTGAGTGCGACAGGTCTGTGGTCATTAAGTCCAGTGATTTTGGGCTTTTTGGGGACGGGAATGATGGTGGAGCGTTTGAAGCAGCAGGGAACTTCATACAGCTCCAGAGATCTGTTGAAGATCTGTGTAAAGATGGGGGCCAGTTGGTCAGCACAGACTTTTAGACAGGCAGGTGAAATACCGTCTGGTCCTGAAGCTTTCCTAGATTTCTGTTTTCTGAAGACCCGGTTCACATCCTCTACACAGACTTTAAACGCAGGTAGAGTGGTGGGGGAGGGAGGAGGTAGGGTTGCAGGGGGGTAGGTGAATGTGTGAAGAGCAGATCAGAGCGGGTGCTGGGTGTCAATCTGGCCTTTTCAAATCGACAGTAAAACACATTGAGATCATCAGCCAGTTGTTGATTCTCCACAGACTGTGGGGGTGGTGTCTTGTACATGGTAATGTTCCTCAGACCAGTCCATACTGACGCTGGGTCATTTGCTGAAAGTTCTTTCTTCAACTTCTCAGAGTAGTTCTTTTTAGCCACTCTGATCTCCTTTGTAAGTCTGTTCCTCGCCTGGTTATACAATATTTTATCCCCACTTCTGTAAACGTCCTCTTTGGCCTGACGAAGCTGTTTGAGTTTCCCAGTAAACCACGGTTTATCATTATTGAATGATAAGACTGTCCTGGTGGGGATGCATATATCCTCACAGAAACTGATATATGAAGTTACAGTCTCTGTGAGCTCGTCCAGATCGGTGGCAGTAGCTTCAAAAACACTCCAATCAGTGAGGTCAAAACAAGCTTTTAAATCTTGCTCTGCTTCATTAGTCCATCTTTTAACAGTTCTTAATACAGGCTTAGAAGATTTAAATTTTTGCCTGTAGGTTGGTATGAGATGAACCAAACAGTGATCGGAGAGCCCCAGAGCTGCCCGTGGGCAGAGCCGGCGCCAGCGCAGCACTGATGAGGGGGCGACTGAGGTAACGAAAGGGGGCGATGACGTAGCGCAAAGTAAAAAAAAACAAAAAAAAACATATGTGGCCATTCACGTATTTGTCGGACCGTAAACAAACCTGCCCGCGCTACTACTACAACTATTAGAATGCACACACAGATAGTGTTTCGGTCGCGAGACAGGTCAGTGGAAGAGTTTTTTTTTTTTTTTTTTTTTTCAGTGCCGTGTTTTAGAATGATGTATTATGCGCGCGGAGAAGCTGCTATAAAAGACGAGAGCGCAGCATTCAAATTCAAAGACAGCCGTAGCGCATTTACTTTGAAATACAATTGAAAAGTACCGCAGTGGAATGAAAAATGCGTTATGAGTGAATGACCCTACTAAAAGATAGCCTACTTAGCAAATACAGATGGCAGAGTATAATAAAACAAAATCGCATCAAATTCGAAAATCTGACATCCAGGAAAAACATGTCTTAGGGCAGCAGTTTTACCACAAATACCACCACAACCAACAGAAATACTCAATTGTGTCTGTTACAATGAAACAAGTTTATTGCGACCGATTCCCAGACATAACATTCATTGCGGCCCATTTAACAGATGCATCATTTTAAGTTTAACAAATTGAACAGCATCAAACAATACAGCAAAATAATCAACTAACTAATAATCTAGCCCTCTATTAAACAAAAAAAAATATTTCATCATACCTTTAGCTTTACTGCTGCATAATGCCTGCATTTAGTTGAACCGCTTGCGCGGGAAGTTTGTGTGTCAGAATTAAAATGCGACTTTGTGAAACAGACTGTCCTAAATTTTTGCTATAGTAGCATCATATTAATGCTAGAAAGCAGGGACGTGCAGAGAGTTCCTCAGGGGCAGGGGCTAAAATGTAAAATAGGGGCAATGTAAAAAAAAAAAAAAAAAAAATGATATATATATATATAAGTCAAAAGTTTGGATACATTATTTTATATTTTTGCAAGAAGTCACTTATGGTCATCAAAACTGCATTTATTTGATAAAAAAATTTATATACTTTAAAATGCATTTTATGCAATGCTGATTTATTATCAATGTTGGAAACCTGTGATACTTTTTTCCAGGATTATTTGATGAATAAAAAGTTAAAAAAGAACAGCATTTATTTAAAATATAACTTTTGTAACTATATACACTATCATTCAAAAGCTTGAGGTCAGTATTTATTTTTTCGAAATAAATTAGTTTTTATTCAACAAGGATTTGTTAAATTGTTAGAAACAGTGATAGTAAAGATTGATATTGTTAGAAAAATTGTTGAATAAATGCTGTACTTTTTAACTTTTTATTTATCAATGAACCCCCAAAAAGTACCTATTATAGGTTCCAATAAAATTAAATAAATAAAAATAAAATAAAAATAAGCAGCACCACTGTTTCCAACATTGATAATAAATCATCATATTAGAATGATTTCAGAAGGATCATGTCA
>JALXFT010001015.1:0-38911 GCA_023376895.1 Aspiorhynchus laticeps | reverse complement strand
GGTAAAACTGAGGTCAATCCGTTTCATTTAACAGGATAAAATATGCAGCAATATGTTGCAAGAGCTTGATGTTGTGGAATCTGCACATAAAGACCAGTACAGAGCGACACATTTAAAAACATTCAATAACTGAAAAAATTATATAATAATACATTATAAAATGTGTGCATTTTATATTCTTTTTAGCTCGCTCATAGCTTAACTGTATTTTTCCCTTTAAGTTCTTATTGAAACCTCATTTCAATTACTGCTGCATGCAGTAATAAATACTATTACATTCATCATATAAATATATATATATACAGTGTCCTCCACTAATATTGGCACCCTTGGTAAATATGAGCAAAGGCAGCTGTGAAAATAAATCTGCATTGTTTATCCTTTTTATCTTTCATTCAAAAAATTCACAAAATTCCAAACTATCATTGAAGTAAAACAATTGAAAATGGGGGGAAATCTCATTGTGTAAGAAATACTTTCTCTAGTTCATGTTGGCCACAATTATTGGCACCCAATTATTGCAATGTCCTTTTCCCAGGGTAACAGCTCTGAGTTTTCTCCTATAATGCCTGAAGAGTTTGGAGAACACCTGATAAGAGATCAGAGACCATTCCTTCATACAGAATCTCTCCAGATCCTTCAGATTCACAGCTCCATGTTGGTGCTTCTCCTCTTCAGTTCACCTCACTCATTTTCTACAGGGTTCAGATCAGAGGACTGGAATGGCCATAGCAGAAGCTTGGTTTTGTGCTCAGTGACCCATTTTTGTGTTGTTTTTGAGGTTTGTGTTTGGATTATTGTCCGGTTGGAAGATCCAAACATGGCCCATTATAAGATTTCTAACAGGGTCAGTCACTTATTGATTTTTTTATATGTTGGTATTTAATAGAATCCATGATGCCATGTGTCTAAACAAGATGTCCAGGACCTCCAGCAGAAAAATAGGCCCACAACATAAAAATACAGCAGTATATTTCATTGTATACATGGGGTACTTTTTTATCCCTGTGTGCACCAAACCCATCTTGAGTGTTTGCTGCTAAAAAGCTAATTTTTTTAGTTTCATCTGACCATAGAAGCCAGTCCCATTTGAAGTTACAGTCATGTCTGATAACTGAATATGCTGGAGATTGTTTTTGGATGAGCTAGGAGAATTTTTCTTGAAACCCTCCCAAACAACATGTGGTGATGTAGGGACTGTTTGACAATTTTTTTCTAATGTTTTCTGACCCCGAGACTCAACTATATTCTGCAATTCTACAGCTGTGATCCTTGGAGAGTCTTAAGCCACTCAAACTCTCCTCCTCACCGTGCATTAGGACGATATAGACACACGTCCTCTTCCAGGCAGTTTCGTAACATTTTCTGTTGATTGGAAATTCTTAATTATTGCCCTGATGGTGGAAATGGGATTTTTCACTGCTCTGGCTCTTTTCTTAAAGCCACTTCACTAATTTGTGAAGCTCAATTATCTTTTGCTGCACATCAGAAATATATTCTTTGGTTTTTATCATTGTGATGGATGATTAAGGGAATTTGGTCTTTGTGTTCCTCATATTTATAATCCTGTGGAACAGGAAGTCATGGCTGGACAATTTCATGCTCCTAGTCACCCTGGTGTGCTAAAAAATTTAAATATGAATGGAATATACTTCAGAGATATTTTACTCATAAGAATTTCTAGGGGTGCCAATAATTGTGGCCAACATCCATTGGAGAAAAACATTTATTTCATCATGAGATTTTCTCCCCACTTTCAATTGTTTTACTTCAATGATAGGTTAGAATTTTGTGAATTTATTGAGTGAAAGATCAAAAGGATAAACAATGCCGATTTATTTTCACAGCCGCCTTTGCTCATATTTATCAAGGGTGCCAATATTAGTGGAGAGCACTGTATGTATATGTATATATATATATATATATATATATATTAGTTTTTTGTTACATTGAGACAGTTTTTTTTATTTTTTTCATTTATCTGAAATTACATTGTTTAGAATTATATTTAATATAAAAATGTATTTCTTAAATAACTGGTTGATAAAAATCATGCATCTAAAAATCTAACAAGAATCTAAAATCTAACCTTCAAACCATAGTCTGCATTTTAGTCTGTTATAAAATGTTAATTTAATATTTAAGACATTTTTAAGATATTTTTAAGTTTGTGCATTTTAAATTTTAATATATACTTTATTATTGTAAATGTATTATACTTTATAACTAGTAACTTATTTTTTTCTCTAATTTTTTATTGAAACTTCATTGCATTGACTACAGTTTGCAATTAATCAATTAAAAAAATATTTTAAAATTATAGAGAAAGGGAGAGAGATAATATAGATACAGATAGTGTTGCTATCATTTAATTATTTAATATTATTATTTTGTATTTATTTATTTATTTTAATGTATTTTTGAGTTATCAGATTCATAATACATACAAATGTTTTTGTTTGTCTATTTGTTTTATTATTATTGGATGATAAAAATCATAAGTTTTTTTTTTTTATCTTTTATTGCCTTTAAATCAGTCTGCATTTCTCCCAAGAACTGGTCCTGCTTTTAGTCCATTATAAAGATTGTTTTAGTTATTTGTCCTCCTTGTTGTTGTTTTTCTGTTATTATTATTATATTTAAGACATTTTAAAATTTGTGCATTTTATATTTTAATATATACATATTTATACTAAATGTGCTTTTTATTCTAAATAAGTGTAAATGTATTGTTCTTTATAACTAGTAACTTCATTTTTCCCTCTAATTTCTTATCGAAACTTCATTGCATTGAATACAATTACTGCAATCAATAAATAAAAATATATTTAAAAATTACAGAGAGAGAGAGAGAGATGATACCGACTATAGATATATATAGATGTAGATAATGTTGCTATTACTTTAAAATGATTTAATATTAATTTGTTTAATTAATTTATTTACATTTTACAGTTATCTGATTTATACTAAATACAAATGTTTATTTATTTCTTTATTATTGGATGATAAAAAAAAATAATAAGCTTTTATCAGCATTTTACCCAACAATTGATCCTGTTTTTAGTCTATTATAAAGACTTCTTGGATATTTAGAGTCTGTTCTCCTGTGTCTGAAGCGTTCATGCGTGGAAATGAAATTCATAAATATGTATCCTCTGAAGAAAACGCCAGGTTTTCAGTCCTGAGGAAGATCCAGTAAGCTGCACAGGCCATGAATTCAAAACAGAAGAAGCCAGGAGAACACCATTTCTTACCAGAGATCCATCTATCAATAAGAAAATATGAAGTGTATGTAAAGTTTGTTAATTGTAGAGCATGATTACCAATCTCCATTCTGCTCATGTTGTCTATCAGTGGCTGTGTAAGTGTGATGGTGTCAGTCGGAGCAGGATTTGAGCTGGATTCTCTTGGCTGTTGAAGCGTGACATTGACTGGAGAATCAATTCAGTGTGTGTCTGCTGACAGATTTCACCTTCTTCTGTCTGAAGCTGTGCTGCTGAGATGAAATGAAAGGGACACAGGCATTGCAGGAGCTTCTACTCTCATCCAGACAAACCTGCTTTGGCCTTCAGAACGCTAACTACTGCAAGAAACATGTCTGAGTGATATTTCACATGCCAAAGCAGAATAATAATAAAATATATATGTGCAAATAATGAAAAGATCCTTTATCTGTGGATGTCAATTACACCCAACTTTCCAGTTGTATTTATCTATATTCTGAAGAGTTTTTACAGAGAGGTATCTTCATATATCAATTACCTGATCGATTTAACATTTGATTCCTAAAACTTGATGAAAATTAATTAATTAATTAATTCTGGCTGTTGACTCCGTTTTCTGATTTATTGAGTGACAAAAATCCAAATTTAAACCCCTCTCTAAAAACCTTCAACTATATGTCAAAATCATTTTGAATATTAAGATTTATGATCTGGAAATGTATGCAAATGCATTTTTAATTAGACAATGCTTCATCTCCATATTTAAGCAACATTTCAGAAAATGTGCATTCCCTTACAATTGTCTTAATGTTTTATGATTAATCAACTGAGGAAAAGTATTGTATACACACACACACACATTATATATATATATATATATATATATATATATATATATATATATATATATATATATATATATATGAGAAAACAATGAAATATGAACCTAACGGTCATTAAAATAATGGGCCTCATTTATAAAATGTTGCGCAGAAACCATCCTAAATTTGATCTTACGATAATTTCTAAGATATTGCGATTCATAGAATGAACGTACGAACAGAAATCGCACGTACACGTCTCTTTCAGATGTGAAATCTATGAATCGCAAATTATCTTGAACTTGCGCGCAATTGACTGGTATCAGCTCTCTGCTTGTAAACGACTCCTAATTAATAGCCTATCATTAACATATAAAAGACAACCAATCATCATAATTTAGAACAGCAAGCTGCAAGAACAGCTTATATTTAAAAAAAACTGCAATACTCCGACAATAAAAAGTGTGTACGTCTGGATTTAAGCGTACGCACACTCTACATCAAATCTGACCGTACGCACGCTTTATAAATGAGGCCCAATGTGTTATGCAATATATATGTTTTATGCAAAATATAATTTTGATATTTATTTCTTTTAATTTTGGGGTGAAACATGACATGATGACGACTTGCTCTTGGCAGGTTTCTAAAATAATTTAAATCAGCATAAAATAAAGTAATTGTGATTACCATTATTCATATTCATATATAAAAATAATATTATTTTTCCTTTTTTTGGCATTACAGTAATAGGAAATATATATTTTTTCTAACTTATAGAAGATCTTAATTGTCATTAAGATAATGTCAAAATGCAATAAAATAAAATTAATCTGAATAGTCCTGAAATACAAATATAAATAGAATTTCATAATATAATTTCATATTTCTTGCTTCTGATTTTGGGGTGAAATATGGCAAGATGAGGAAGCTTCATGAGATTCACACAAGATGGATTATATTAGAAAGAAAACAATCCACATGAATTCAGTCTGTCACAGTCTTAAATATATATTATAGTTGTTAAATAAATCCAGAAATCTACTTTATTTTTCATTTACCACATTGTCGCTAAATCGTACTTTTAGCAAAAAAAGAAAAAAAGAAAAATCATTGTAATGCACTGCAAGTGTGAAATGCCATCTATTTGCGTTCACCATGCAGACTCCGCACTAGAGGGCAGCATGTGACCTGCATGTGCAGTTTGGCAGGGTTCATGTGGAAACGCTGAATGCGACTGAGTGAATGATGACCTCCAGATGAACCGCATCTCTGGAGAGATTCAACACAAGTATTCCTGCTGCCACACAAACCTGATCACTGAAAACAGCAATAGTAGATTGGCTTTGTGTGTGTGTGTGTGTGTGTGTGTGTGTGTGTGAGAGAGAGAGAGAGATAGATGTGTATATGCGTGTTTTGACAGGGCTTCATGTCTGTCAAGTGCAGCTCCTTTGAACAGAGCCTTCATTTATAGTCTGTGCTGAAGACACACAGGATGCTAAATGAGGACCATTTGTGTCCACAACATTTCATGAAGAGCAATAAACACAAAAATCTGCTGTTACTTAGGCATCCTGCTTGCTTAATTTAATATACTAATTTAAATGAATTGTGCTTTATTTCATCTTTGTTTAGTAACTATTAAAAAAACATCTAATTAATTGGTATAATTATTTTAAAAACATTTTCAAGGCGAATAGACACAGAGCTAGATATATGTCTGCCTTTTAGAGACATATGTAAAAAAAAAAAAAAGAAATGTATTTATAATTCTACTTCTAGTGTTTAAGGTTAGTGAAAAAGAGACATGGTGTTAGGTGCAGAACAGGTGTTCTGACGGAACACCATACCCATCAGAATGGCATACCTTCGGTTAATGCGCATGCGCAGCAGTGAAATTTGTGGAATTGCGCATGCGTTAAATTTAAACCATCATTTCAGCATACTAAGATTACAAGCGGTAAGTGTTGGTGTAATATATTGCATATTATATACACATTACCTAATTGCATGCCTTGTACAATCACAAGAAATGTTGACAGACGTTTTCAATATATTATTTTTAGCAAGTGGGGTCGTAAAGTCGCGATTTTGACCGAGATTAAACACATCGACTAATGTGTTGCTTTTAAATGATTAATGCTTATTTTTCTGCTAACTGTAGTTTAACCTGCTACCCTTGCCTCAGAGCATTTCAAGTGTAAAAAGTGTGTGTTAAATGCATAATGTTTGCTTCAAACTGTCGAAAAGTTCTATGTTGTACATATTGTACAATATGTACCTATTTGAAATTTGTATTAAAATATTTTTCAACCATTCTATAAATAATGAATGTTTTTATAATTTATTTTCTTTTAGTAAGATACACAGAAATAGGTTATGAAGGTATGCTGGTAAGTGTGAAAACTAACAAAAAAGGATACCCCAACACTTAATTTTCTATGAAGCAAGACCTATCGAAACAGGGGCTATCAAAACAGCAGACCCCTGTAGAAACTGTATTTTTATTAAACCAGGTACTATCAAATCAGCATACCCCTTTATAAACTGTATTTTTATTAAACCAGGGGCTATCAAAACAGCATACCCTTTTATAAACTGTATTTTTATTAAACCAGGGACTATCAAAACAGCATACCCCTTTATAAACTGTATTTTTATTAAACCAGGGGCTATCAAAACAGCATACCCCTTTATAAACTGTATTTTTATTAAACCAGGGGCTATCAAAACAGCATACCCCTTTATAAACTGTATTTTTATTAAACCAGGGACTATCAAAACAGCATACCCCTTTATAAACTGTATTTTTATTAAACCAGGGACTATCAAAACAGCATACCCCTTTATAAACTGTATTTTTATTAAACCAGGGACTATCAAAACAGCATACCCCTTTATAAACTGTATTTTTATTAAACCAGGGACTATCAAAACAGCATACCCCTTTATAAACTGTATTTTTATTAAACCAGGGGCTATCAAAACAGCATACCCTTCACAAACACTGGTATGCTGTTTTGACAAAGTAGGCTAAATTGACAGACCCTGCTATAAAACTCAACTGGGGGGGGGGGGGGGGGGGTAAGGAGGTAAGGAAAGGGGGCGATGATGTAGCGCAAAGTAAAATAAATAAATAAATAAATAAAAACATATGTGGCCCATTCACTTATTTGTCGGACCGTAAACAAACCTGCCCGCGCTACTACTACAACTATTAGAATACTGGGTTCACACAGATAGTGTTTTGTTCGCGAGACAGGTCAGTGGAAGTTTTCAGTGCAGTGTTTTAGAATGATGTATTAAGCGCGGAGAAGCTGCTATTAAAGACGAGAGCGCAGCATTCAAATTCAAAGACATCCGTAGCGCATGTACTTTGAAATACAATGGAAAAGTACCCCAGTGGAATGAAAAATGCGTTCTGAGTGAGTCTACTTAGCAAATACAGATGGCAGAGTATAATAAAACAAAATCGCATCAAATTCGAAAATCTGACATCCAGGAAATAACATGTCTTAGGGCAGCAGTTTTACCAACAATACAGTCACCACCAGAAATACTTAATTAATTGCGTCTGTTTTACAATGAAACACAAGCTTATTGTGACCGATTACCTGACATAACACATATCATTGCAGCCCATTTAACATGCATCATTTTAAGTTGAACAAATTGAACAGCATCAAACAATACAGCAAAATAATCATCTAACTACGATAATCTAGCCCTCTTATTAAACATTAAAAAATTATTTCATCTTACCTTTAGCTTAGTCAGTAGTGCTGCATAATGCCTGCATTTAGTTGAACCGCTTGCGGGAAGTTTGTGTGTCAGATGTAATTAAAATGTGACTCTGTGAAACAGACTGTCCTAAATGTTTGCTATAGCAGCATCATATTAATGCTAGAAAGCCTATTCGTTTGGCAACTGTGTTTTTTAAATAAACCATTATATTTCATAAATAAAATCTATTTTCACACTCATCTTGATTAAGCTAGCAAAGAACACACACACACACACACACACACAACACACACACACACACACACACACACACACACACACACACACACACGTGTGTGTGTTTGTTTGTCTGCGTTCTTTGCTAGCTTGATTTAATGTATTGATTCAAGATGAAATGTTTTGTGTTTAGTTACTTATTTTAAAATAATCATATTTATCTTATTTATATGAGTTCATGTTTGCAGATATAAAACCAGAGATAATAGAAATAATATAATAGGAATTACATTAAATTCTATTTAATATATATATATTTTTAAAATAAATTATGTATGTAAGGTCTTATAATCTGTAACTGCATTTTTTAATTTCATAAATGTTATCATTGCACACGTGTTTCTAGCATAATATATTAATTAATTATTTGTATTTATTAATGTATTATAAATTAATTAATTATAAATATTATTAATTAAGAATCATATTTAGAAACATTAGAGTATATTCATGTAAGCCGGAAATAGAAAATAGAGAGTTTTTAAAATGGAAATCTTATATTGTATACATCTTTTAAATCTTTTCATAATATTTCACAATTTCATCACATCTTCCGCATTCTGACTGGAAAAAGGTCATTAACACTGTTTAATATGAATTCTTGCTGAAATACAATGACACTTAGGGCTGTCAAAATGCTCGTGTTGGGTGGTGGTAATAGGGTGATTTTGGAGTGAAAGTGAACATGCACACTTCAGGCAGAATCACGTCTTTCTGTTCCCAGCGCTCTGTGACTGTCTCCTCGTTCTCCCGTTTCACTTTTTGTTTCTGGAGCCTGGTTTTGGCCGCTTCTTCTCTTGCAAACTCAATCAGCGGCCATTTTGTTAAAATATTTCACTCGTTACAGGTCCTGAAAATCCCAACATATTAATTTGTATTACTTTAACTTGAAATTTGCGTTACATGCTAATAAATGCACATTCAAAAATGGAATAGCCATATAATGTCGTTGCGTTTCGTTGCAGGTGTCTTCGAGTTCGAATCCCGGCTCATGGACCCTTCCCCATGCCATCCAACTTTGCTTCATGTCTGCTCTACACTATCCTTTCTTAATAAAGGCAAAATGCCAAAAACCTAATCTTAAAAAAAATATAAATAAATGGAATAGCCATCTATTTCATTGAATAAAAAAACACCTAGTCATTTTCATAGCAGATTCAATTAAGACAATTTGAACTT
The DNA here is from genome assembly GCA_023376895.1 of Aspiorhynchus laticeps. Taxonomy (NCBI): domain Eukaryota; kingdom Metazoa; phylum Chordata; class Actinopteri; order Cypriniformes; family Cyprinidae; genus Aspiorhynchus; species Aspiorhynchus laticeps. Next base: position 29,664 of record JALXFT010001015.1, on the reverse strand, counting down.
GGCCAGACTGTGTCCAATAGCAGTCCCATGGCCCTGTACATTTTCTTGTCTTTTCTTCCCCTTCTCCTCTCTTTCGGTCCATAACGTGGGCCAAGAATTGTGGGCCCATGATTATGAGCCAGCTAATTGGGTACAGATCCGAATTTTGGATCAGGCCAAACGAGAGTTACTGAGCCAAGCTTCTGCATCTCAAGAAAGCTTGTACAAAACGCAGACCTTTTCACGCTCCACCACCAACCTACTCACTCTAAAAACAAAAGGCTCGAGCCCCCATGCCAAGCCAATATTAGTCTTTTGTCCAAATTAATTAGACATCCGCAATTGAGCGGCGGTCCATGAGTTTTGTTAAGATTGACGTGGGGCTGGAAGCACGGTTGGGTTGGGATGGTGTGACGGTAGTTTGATCTTTTCCTAAAGCAAGGTCACTAGGACACAAGAGCCTGCCGGTTGCTTTCAGCATGTCACGCTTAATGTGTCTTGTCAGCGGGCTTCCTGTTCTGGTATTTTTGAGGGATTCTGATTGGTCCTCCAGTTGGCAGCGTGTTTATTTTGGTATCGCACACTTAAGGTTTTGACTTATCGCAGGACACAATCTGCCATATTTATAGTTTGTAATATTGTGCTAGAATCATGGCTCCGAGCGGAAGGGGGTCTGAAGAAATGGCGGGACACCTGTACGCTTGCGTAATGTGGACCTCGGAGATTTCACTGTAAGTCACTATCAGATAAGTACGGAGGCCCTAAAGGGACATGGTGGTGGTAAAAAAAAAACAACGAGATGGGAAAAAACAAAGTTTATCTGGGAAACGCAATCATTTTGCAAGAGAAGTTTCTTTGGGGAACACAAAAATGTATCGAGAGAGCGCAAATCGCAACGTTTTCTGGGCAATGAAACGCTTTAGTGGGAGAATGCAAGTATTTTGTTGTAGAATGCAAAATGTCTTGGTAGAATGCAATAACTTTGCAAAAGAGCACGTTTTGCGAGATAATCCAAATGTTTTGCGAGCAAACGCAAACTTTCTTGAGGATATGTAATAGTTTTGTGAGATTCTTGGGGTAATATATATTTTTTTTGTAAAATGCTAAATTGTGGGGGAATGTACGGTGGATGAGAAGTGCAAAACAAATCACGATTCTGAAAACAAAATAACAAATTACAAGTGCAAATGCAAATCTAAAAAACAAAATAACAATTCAGAAAACACCACAACAATCCCAAAAACATTATAACAAGTCAGAAAACACAACGACAAATCAGACAAACCGGAAGAGGTAGGTATAGTTTGAGACAGCGCCATTGGTTTGGGAATAGATTACTCACCGCTGACTGGACGAGACATCTGTCAATCAAGGTGTACAGAACCAGAAGAAGAACAGCCGAGTCAATTGAATCATCAGCTCGAGTGCATCAGGGTCGAGTGCTTTTGCGAGAGGAGGGAATGCTTTATTTTGCTAGGATATGCAAAGTTTCTCTAGGGAATGCAATACTTTAGTGAGAGAATGCAAAAAAAAAAAAAAAGTTATAGAATGCAACATTTTGTAGAATGCAATCATTTTGAAAGACAACACATTTTGCAAGAGAATGCAAATGTTTTGTGCACAAACTTTCTTGAGGATATGAAATAGTTTTGCTAGACTTTCTTGGGGGAATTAAATAATTTTCCAAGAGAATGCAATTTTCTGTGAGAAAATTCAAAATTGTGGAGGAATGATATACTTTATGAGAGAACGGCAATATTTTCTGAGAGAATGCAATTTTGTGTGTGTGGGGGTTGTGGGGGGGGATGCAAATGTTTCTCTAGGAAGCACAATACTTTAGAGAGAGAATGCAAATATTTTGTTATAGAACGCAACATTTCTCAGTATAATTTAATACTTTTGCAAGAGAATGCAAATGGTTCAAGAAAGAATGCAAATTGTTTTGTTATAGAATGCAAATTTCTCTGGGGAATGCAAATGTTTTGTGAGAAAATACTAAGTTTCTCTGGGAAATGCAATAATTTTGTGAGAATGCAAATGTTTTGCTGAAAAATGCTACGTTTTGTGGGGGAATATAATACTTTTGCGAGAGAACTCAAAGTTTCTCTGGAGAACACTATACCTTAGTGAGTGAATGCAAATATTTAGCAAGGTGAATGCAAAGTTTCTGGGGGAACGCAATGTCTTTGGGGAGAAAATGCTAAACCATTAAAATATTATTTTTCTTCTAACCATCATCATGTCCACTTACAGGCTCCCTAGATAAGAATCACAACACACAAATCAAATGTAGAAAACAGCCTGTCGCCTCCTAGAGACTTCGGCGAGATTTCCGCTCAAAACGACTATATATTCAGTCCGTTGTTCGCTCCTTCAGCCCCCATGATTCTGCACCCGCTCAACCATTAGCTTTGGCCAAACACAACATCCAATTGTCCTGAAAAGCGAGAGGAACTAAAACAACATTTTGCTTGCTGGCACATCTAATTAAATTGACGTTAAAGAAGAAAAAGATGTCACAGTGCCTTGTCCTGAGCGAGACGGAAGGGCAGAGTTGTGACGGACTGTAGCTGCCTGTAGAGATCTACTGATAGCGTCCTGAGAAAAACAGCCTCGCTGGTTAATCCTGGCAGGAAACTAGAGAGAAGAAGAAAGAGACCGTCTTCAGCCCTTTCCAATCTACAATAATAACTAGCGTGGCACAACGCTGGTCCTAATCCAAGCCAGGCTTCAAAACCCACTGAACAAGTGACGGGACCTGTCTGGTTCCAGTTATAGCTGGAGGTAGTGCAACAGAGGGGACCTTATCTACAGCTGGGATCGGTGCTCGCCACACATTCTTTGACATCTCAGTAATGCCTCTGTTGTTAGCTAATGCTAACTTCACGTTGAATTACATGGCGAATTAACAGCACAGTTCCAAGCATTTGCTCTTACTGTCGGACTTCAAACACCTTGGTAACATGCAAAGTTGTTTCATAACAAGCACACACCTGAGCTCCCATATCGAGCAGGTTATTGAGTGATGTTTTTGAGCATATGGCCTCATGTGAAATCTGAGCAATAGCAATAAGTTAAACGTAGCAAAATGTCACTCGGCTCTTTAGGTGTGCAGTTCTCACGGTCCAAATATAACAACCTGTAAGTGCTAAATGTGAGTAAAAATTACTTTTTCACTCTACTTGGAACTGAGATGTATATGGTTTTAATTCAGTTGGAAAAACAATAATCAAACCCTCAATTCAAATCAAAGACACACTAACGAAAAAAAATGTCAGTGTTGCAACTCATTTTTGTATTCGAATTATATTAATTCGGTGGCTTTTCTCTGCAGATATATGCAGTTTATTGTAATTTACTGGATTTAATGGCATATCATAAAAATAATTAAATTAGCATTTGGGCAAATGACATGAGACAATTTTTTTCAATAACAATGCAGTTCATACTTAAAAAATGAATTTAATACAGTGACTTAAAATCACCTCTTCAAAGTCCAAAGTGTCAGGTTGATTGAAAAGATTGAAATAATAATAAATAATAATAATAATTATTATTATGTCAAGGTTTTATTATTATTTCTTAGAAAAATAATGTATTTTTATTTAAAAAAATATATATTTTTTTTAAATTACATTTTAATTGAAATTACTTGTACAATTATATTTTTTACTTACGACAAAAAACTAATAAAATAATATTCATAACTAACTCATTAAATAGTATTTACTTACATATGTTTATTTATTTATTTATTTGTATTTATGTATAAATGTTTATAAATAAATATACTGTATTTTAAGGGCTGAAAGCTGGGGCAGTCATGGCCTAAAGGATAGCGAGTCGGACTTGTAACCTGAAGGTCTTGGGTTCGAGTCTCAGGTCCGGCAGGAATTGTCGATGGGGGGAGTAAATAACCAGTGCTCTCTCCACCTTCAATACCACAACTGAGGTGAGACCCTTGAGCAAGGCACCGAACCCCCAACTGCTCCCCGGGTGCCGCAGCATTGGCTGCCCACTGCTCCAGGTGTGTGTTCACGGTGTGTGTGTGTTCACTGCTGTGTGTGTGTGTGCACTTGGATGGGTTAAATGTAGAGCACAAATTCCGAGTAGGGGTCACCATACTTGGCCACATGTCACACATCCTTTCCTTCCTTTTCCTTTCCTTTAAAAATGTTTTAAACAATATTATTTGAAAATATTTAATTTTTTTAGTGCAACCAACATGCAGTAACATAAAAAGAATAATCGGGAAGTTACATAATAGTGATCATGACATCAGTCATAATCTCTATCTGATTTTGTATATATTATAGAGGTGCATCTCAATAAATTAGAATGTCGCGAAAAAGTTAATTTTTTCTTGTAACTTATTTCAAAAAGTGAAACTTTCATATATTTTAGATTCATTACATGTAAAGTAAAACATTTCAAAAGTTTTTTTTTTGTTTTCATTTTGATGATTAGAGCTTACAGCTCATGAAAGTCAAAAATCTGTATCTCAAAATATTAGAATATTTACATTTGAGTTTCAATTAATGACCATCCATACAGTATACATTCTGGGTATCTCTTGTTCTTTGAAACCACAATAATGGGGAAGACTGCTGACTTGGCGATGATCCAGAAGATGAACATTGACACCCTCCACAAAGAGGGTAAGTCACAGAAGATCATTACTGAAAGGTGTGGTCCAAAGTCCTCTTTTCAGATGAAAGTAAATTTTGCATTTAATTTGGAAATCAAGGTCCCAGAGTCTGGAGGAAGAGTGGAGAGGCACAAAATCCATGTTGCTTGAAGTCCAGTGTGAAGTTTCCACAGTCAGTGATGATTTGGGCTGTCATGTCATCTGCTGGGGTTGGGCCACTGTGTTTTCTGAAGTCCACAGGCAACGTAGCCATCTACCAGGAAATTTTAGAGCACTTCATGCTTCCTTCTGCTGACAAGCTTTATGGAGATGCTGATTTCATTTTCCAGAAGGACTTGGCACCTGCCCACACTGCTAAAGGTACCAAAAGCTGGTTCAATGACCATGGTGTTACTGTGCTTGATTGGCCAGCAAACTCGCCTGACCTGAACCCCATAGAGAATCTATGGGGTTTTGTCAAGAAGAATATGAGAGACACCAGACCCAACAATGCAGATGACCTGAAGGCTGCTATCAAAGATACCTGGGCTTCCATACCACTTCAGCAGTGCCACAAACTGATCACCTCCATGCCACGCCTAATTGAGGCAGTAATTAAAGCAAAAGGAGCCCCTACCAAGTATTGAGTACATATACAGTAAATGAACATACTTTCCAGAAGGCCAACAATTCACTAAAAAATTTTTTTTATTGGTTTTATGAAGTATTCTAATTTGTTGAGATAGTGAATTGGTGGGTTTTTGTTAAATGTGAGCCTAAATCATCACAATTAAAAGTCAAGTCACCTTTATTTATATAGCGCTTTTAACAATACAAATTGTGACAAAGCAACTGCACAATATCAAAATGGGAATATAGTGTCAATAATGTAAAATGACAAGATTAAACACTCAATTTCCAGTTAAAGGCATTTCATTGTTGAATTCAGTGATGGCATCGTCCAGCTCAGTTCAGTTCAAAAAGTTTCTGTTCAATCAATTCGATGATATAGCTGGAAATGAAGTGTCCCCAACTAAGCAAGCCAGAGGCGACAGCGGCAAGGAACCAAAACTCCATTGGTGACAGAACGGAGAAAAAAACCTTGGGAGAAACCAGGCTCAGTCGGGGGGCCATTTCTCCTCTGGCCAGACGACACAGCAGTTCAATTCCAACTGCTGCAAAGTCAGATTGGAGGGCTCAACTGGTTCCCGAGGTCTTTTCCTGATGGCTGTCTAGGTGACGGGGTCCTCACTGGGGGTCTGTCTCTGGGGCTCATCTAGGTGTCCTGGTCTCCGCTGACGTTCAGGGCTGTAGAGGTCGTCTCTAGGTGCTGATCCACCATCTGATCTGGTGACTGCAGTGACCTCGGAATAAGAAAGAAACAGACTAATATTAGCATAGATGTCAATCTTTTTACGATGTAACAAGTACATCATGTGTTATGGGAAGTGTTCCCGGTTCCGGTTGATCTAATTAATGGAGCCTAACAATCCTTTAACGGATTTGAATAATAGAAGTGTATTAGTGTGTTATGTGTACGCCAGGTTAAAGAGATGGGTCTTTAATCTAGATTTAAACTGACAAGAGTGTGTCTGCCTCCCGAACAGTGTTTGGTAGATTGTTCCAGAGTTTGGGTGCTAAATAGGAAAAAGATCTGCCGCCCGCAGTTGATTTTGATATTCTAGGTATTATCAAACGGCCAGAGTTTTGAGAACGCAGCGGACGTGAAGGACTATAATGCGATAAGAGCTCGCTCAAGTACTGAGGAGCTAAAACATTCAGGGCTTTATAAGTAATTAACAAGATTTTAAAATCTATACGATGTTTAGTAGGGAGCCAGTGCAGTGTTGACAGAACTGGGCTAATGTGGTCATACTTCCTGGTTCTAGTAAGAACTCTAGCTGCTGCATTTTGAACCATCTGTAATTTGTTTATTAAGCATGCAGAACAACCACCCAATAAAGCATTACAATAATCTAACCTTGAGGTCATAAACGCATGAATTAATATTTCTGCATTTGACATTGAGAGCATAGGTCTCAGTTTAGATATATTTAAAAGAACCAAAGACTTAAACTACTTCAGTCTGTGTGCATTGAATTTATTTAATACACAAGTTTCACAATTTGAGTTGAATTACTGAAATAAAATAACTTTTCCATGACATTCTAATTTATTGAGATGCGCCTGTATGTATGTATGGATGCATATATGTATTTGTTTTATTATTATTATTAGCATTTTTAATGACAAGGCAAGATTAGGCTGTGAAATGTCCAGAAATGTTCTCCCTTTTATGTCATTGACATCTAGTTTGCCATTAAATAAAAATATGCAATGTATACTGTATTTTAATGGCTGAAAGCTTTATGGGCAGCCAATTTTCTCAAGTTAACTTTGGAGAATGGTGATTATTTTACTTCTACTGTACTAGTGTTGACCTGTCCTCAAATGTATTTACAGTATACTGTAGATGTGCATCTAAATGCCTATTCTGCATAGCCATCTAAACCAGCGGCGGCAGAAACACAGAGCTGTCCGTTCGTGAATATTCACCAGCTCATTACTCATTCCTGACATAGAGATAAGCCAAAGGAGCCGCTACCTTGGCCCGGGTCACTGCTCTTGTCAGGGACCCAACAATTCGTTAGCAGGCCCTTAATAATAGATAATTATTTTTACATGTTATTAAACCCTGTCACTCACGGAAATACCTGAAATAGCTCCTGTGTCGGAGCTCCGGTGAGTAAGCGCTGGAGGAGCGCCAGAGCTGCGCTGTGGGGGGGGGGAGTTCACACTGATGCTTCAGCAGGCCAGGCAACACACACACACTGACCCGCTGCTCTGACTGACCACAGCATTGCTTCAATCTGTCTGTGATTGGTGGAATCGGTGACCTATTCGTTTGCGGTCTCGCTGAGGAAAAGAAGAACTAATGGGATGAGACTGCTGTGAATGTCACAAATATGCCTACATGTCGAGGTGGTCATTTAATAATAATAATAATAATAATAATATAGCCTAAACTAAATCATCAAATGACAAAAATGAACATCATATTTGATATACTTTTAGCCTAATTATTTGTGTAAATTATAATTAAGACTACTTAACTCAATTATTTTAAACCCAGTAAATTACAAATTATATAATGTGCTGCCTTTTTTAGAAACCGTGATGGACTACCATTTAAAAGTAAGATTAGATAAAAATAAAATAAGTAAAATACAATAATTAAATAAAATAAAATAGCACTTTTATTCAATTATTTGTGTAAATGATAATTAAGAGTACTTAACTGAATTAATTTTAAACCCAGTAAATTACAAATAATATATATATATATTTTTATATATATATATATTTTGGAAACCGTGATGAACTACCATTTAAAAGTAAGATTAGATTAAAATTAAATAAGTAAAATTAAACAAAAGAAAACAAAACAACATAAAAAAAAAATATTCTGCAAGGATGCACCCAAAAGATTAAAAGTGACAGTAAAGATGTTTATAATGTTACAAAAGAAGTCAAATAATCATCAAAGAATCCATAAAGAAAGAAAGAAAGAATGGAGAAGAAGAAGAGGAAGAAGAAATCTCGGTTTGATACTAAGAACCATTATTAATACTGAGCATCAATAATAATTAATAATAATTAACAATGTTTCACTCATGAATAATAAGTAAATCAGCATATTACAATGTTTTCTGAAGAATCATGTGACACTGAAGACTTGAGTAATAATGCTGCAAATTGTTTTAATATTTCACAATATTACTGTAATTTTAATCAAATAAATGCAGCATTTCTGAGATTAAGAAACTTCTTTCAAAAACATTTAAACATGTGACCAGTATCTATCTATCTATCTATCTATCTATCAATTTTAGGCTAAAATATGATCCAGATTTGTTCTTGATCAGTTTAAAAAAATAAACCTGTTAGCATTAAACCCTTCTGACAAACAAAATTAAATACAATTCTAGGAAATTTGACCAGTGAGGTCAGAGGATACTGTTTGCAGGAGCTGATGTACATACAGTATAGCGTTGACAGAGCTGAGAAAGTTAATGTTCAGAGAGCAGCGGCGTATGTGCCGATAACCTTTTGATTTGGACACACGTCACATGTGGAATCAGACTGAGTGCATATTGTCATCAAGATGTTTCGAGGTTTGTTGTCGCTGCTTTTGTTCTCTAATCAGTGATGAGAACTGCTGCCAACATACGCAACAGTGGCATTCTGGATGAATGCCCATGAGGGCAAGGCTCTCCAGTGTGAGCAACTGCGACACTGGCATGGCACTTCTTAGAAATATTCCACGAGCCACAATACCTTACTATGTCCCAATACCATGCAACAAACATGATATAGTGCTATAACATTGGTATAGTGTGTATCAAAATACCATGCTCACACCATCTGATTTTGCCACTTCAAAACCACCTTCTACTGTTTCCTGTTTTGTTTGTATTGTATAACACAATCCACTGAAATACCGTGGTTGGAATATTCTTTTGAAGATAGTCAATCGGGCCGAGGCCTGTTTATGGCAGCAAAAGTTTGATGAGATACATGTTTGACAAGCTTTAGGTTGGAGTTGCTTCGGGCTTATCCACTGATATGGTTCGTGTGTGGGTTCCAGAACAGATCCAATTCTCAAACCGCTCTGATGGTTTCCACCTTATGAAAGGGGTTTCCAGGCCAGGAACATCGTTCAACAGTTCAACTCCAGCCCTAAAAACCTACTGATCTCAAAAGGATCCAGGGAGCTGGGACTGAGAAATGCTGGCTCACAGTGGGCTTGTTGAGAAATGTAATAAAATTGCACTTCATTGCTCTGAATGTCTAAATATATACAACTGTGTGTAAAAAAATAAAAATAAAATAATTGTCAAGACAAACTTTAAGTTGGCTTGAGAAAGCCTGACCAGAAAGCTTGAAAAAGTTTTAAAAGCAAAGTGTGTTTGCAAGATTGTGACTGGGAATCAACAGTGTCAGTTTCAATGTATCCCAAGAAAGGACAAAAGCGAATACCAGAAGTTTATGTAAAAGCTGCCGGTAAGCTAGAATCGTGTTCACACCACAGGAACTAGGAACGTATTTGTCACGTTTATGGTCTGTGTTGGTTTTGTTTTACCCCTGTCTTAGTTCCTGTTTCCTTATTTGGTAATTTTCCTGTCCTTGTTTAGTTTGATTATGATTCCGTTCAGCTGTGTTATTAATTATCCTGTGTATTTAATCTCCTGTCTGTTCAGTTAGTTTTCGTCTGGTCTACCCGTTACGTACCTTGTGTTCCTGTGTGTTTCAGCCCTGCCTTGTCTTGCCCTGTTCGATTTTATTAAAGACTGTATATTTGAGTTTATCCTCGTCTCTCTGGTCCTCGTTCCTCCCTGCTGTGTGCACCGTGACATAAGACCATACCTACATAGTAAGCGGCGTCCATTCACCTCATTTTGTTTTTTCATTTTTGAAAGTTTTTTGTTTTCCTGTCTGTTTCCTGCAGCATGGAAGTCGCTGCTCGTCTTTCCGCCATAGCCCGCTGATAAAGCTTGGGAGTTCAGCGGGATCGCCGCGAGTGTTGCGAGTCCGCTCGTCTGTCAAGTTCACCAGCCGTTCATCTGTTCAGCCCGCCAGTTGTGGCTATCCCAAGCCCGCCGGCCGCTCATCAGTCAAGTTCGCAGACCGCTCCAAAGTCAAGTTCACGGGCTGCCGCTCGCTCAAATCCGCTGGCTGGGGCTCCCTCATGCCTGCTGGCTGTTCCGATGTCAAGTCTGCCGGCTGCGGCTCTCTCATGCCCGCCGGCCGTTCTGACATCAAGCCTGTCGGCTGTGGCTCCCCCAAGCCCGCTGGCTGTTCTGAAGTCAAGCCCGCCAGACCGCTCCAACGTCAAGCCCACCGGCTGCGGCTCACTTCAGCTCCAAGGTTCGCTCCAGTATCCTGACCAGAGTCATGTCCTGTCCCAGAAAGCATTGTCCACAGGAACATTTTAAATCCGGTCTTGTCTTGTCATGTCCATGGAGATCTGGGGTAGAGACCATGCCTCTCTTGTTGCTGATTTGGAAGCAGTTCCTGAGTCCAACCTTGAGAGGGCCCCTGACTCCACGTCCAGCCCAAGGAGGGCTGTTGTACCCTCGTCATGCCCCAAGAGGGCCTCAGCTTCCGAGCCTAGCCCAGGAAGGGGCTCCTGTTCCTGTGGATAGTCCGCAGAGGGCTCCAGTTCCTATGTTTAGCCCGAGAGGGCTTCCTGTTCCTGAGTCTAGCCCATGGAGGGCCCCGAAGCCTGTAAGTTCCCCCAAGTATTTTTTTTAGGGGGTAGTAGGGTTCCGGCTGCAGCGGCCGGGACGAGGCCAAGGCCAAGGCCACAGAGGCCGTCCAGCCATGGCCTTCTGAATTACCTGCTCCGCCATGGCCTCCTGAGCTCCATGATCCGCCATGGCGACCCGTACTGTCTGTTCTGCCCTGGAGGTGTTCCCCTTGTCCCTGTCCTGCACCAGCCTCCAGGGTGCCCACCCCCCATCCCTGGTGGTACTGTTACAGCGCGGGACGCGTCTTCGGGAGGGGGGAGTAATGTCACGTTTATGGTCTGTGTTGTTGGTTTTTTTACTCCTGTCTTAGCTCCTGTTTCCTTATTTGGTCATTTTCCTGTCCTTGTTTAGTTTGATTATGATTCAGTTCAGCTGTTTTATTAATTATCCTGTGTATTTAAGTTCCTGTCTGTTCAGTTAGTTTTCGTCTGGTCTACTCGTTATGTTCCTTGTGTTCCTGTGTGTCTCAGCCCTGCTTTGTCTTGCCCTGTTGGATTTTATTAAAGACTGTATATTTGAGTTTATCCTCATCTCCGTAGTCCTCGTTCCTCCCTGCTGTGTGCACCGTGACAGTATTTAGTTCTAGGAACGCCATTTGGGGGGAATTCAATTAGGTCCTACTTCAGAGTAGGGTCTAAAACTGTTCTATAGGAACTACCAGTGACGTAAGTGTATGCTGATTGGCCAAACGCATACGAAACACTGGCTACCCGGCATTTTTAAAAAGTCATGTAAAAATATTTACTACATTAACATGGAAAACAGTAGGGGTGGGGGAAAAAATCGATTCACATATGAATCACGATTCAGTCTTCTAGCGATTTGCATCAATTTACAAATTTCAAAAATTGTTTTTCTAGTTAATATAATAATAGTACCATGTTGTCAGAACAAAACAGCAAAAACAAGAAGGAAAAACAAATACATGTGCATCTCAATGAATTAGAATGTCGTGAAATTTTTTTTTCTTGTAATTTATTTCAAAAAGTGAAACTTTCATATATTTTAGATTAATTGCATGTAAAGTAAAACATTTCAAAAGATTTTTTTTTTTTTTTTTTGATGATTAGAGCTTACAGCACATGAAAGTCAAAAATCAGTATCTCAAAATATTAGAATATTTACATTTGAGTTTCAATTAATGACCATCCCTACAGTATAAATGCTGGGTATCTCTTGTTCTTTGAAACCACAATAATGGAGAAGACTGCTGACTTGGCAATGATCCAGAAGACGAACATTGACACCCTCCACAAAGAGGGTAAGTCACAGAAGGTCATTACTGAAAGGTGTGGCTGTTTACAGAGTGCTGTATCAAAGCATATTAAATGCAAAGTTGACTGGAAGGAAGAATTTGGGTAGGAAAAGGTACACAAGCAACAGGGATGACTGCAAAGCTGATTCAAACACTTGTTAGAGCTTCACAAGGAGTGAACTGAAGCTGGAGTCAGTGCATCAAGAGTCACCACGCTCTGACGTCTTCAGGAAAACGGCTACCATGCCACTTCTGAACCAGAGACAACGTCAGAAGCGTCTCACCTGGGCTGTGGAGAAAAAGAACTCAGTGGTCCAAAGTTCTCTTTTCAGATGAAAGTAAACTTTGCATTTCATTTGGAAATCAAGGTCCCAGAGTCTGGAGGAAGAGTGTAGAGGCACAGAATCCATGTTGCTTGAAGTCCAGTGTGAAGTTTCCACAGTCAGTGATGATTTGGGCTGCCATGTCATCTGCTGGTGTTGGTCCACTGTGTTTTCTGAAGTCCACAATCAACGCAGCCATCTACCAGGAAATTTGAGAGCACTTCATGCTTCCTTCTGCTGACAAGCTTTATGGAGATGCTGATTTAATTTTCCAGCAGGACTTGACACCTGCCCACACTGCCAAAGGTACCAAAAGCTGGTTCAATGATCATGGTGTTACTGTGCTTGATTAGCCAGCAAACTTGCCTGACCTGAACCCCATAGAGAATCTATGGACTATTGTCAAGAGGAAGATGAGAGACACCAGACACAACAATGCAGATGACCTGAAGGCCGCTATCAAAGAAACCTGGGCTTCCATACCACCTCAGCAGTGCCACAAACTGATCATCTCCATGCCACGCCGAACTGAGGCAGTAATTAAAGCAAAAGGAGCCCCTACCAAGTATTGAGTACTGTGACAGGGTGGAAGAATCACGCAACAAGGAGAGCTCGAAATAAATACCCCGGAGGGTGGATTTATTAACACAAGGTGTAGGTGATGTTTGTTAGGCGTGGCTGAGGTGCGGCGGTGCTCTTCGTGGTGTGATTTCCTCCCTAGTGCGGTGCGTCGGTGCTGTGCTTGTGGCAGGGCAGGATCGGTCACTCGCTGGGCTCTGAAATCAAGAAGAGGATATCGCATTAGTTCTCAGCTTCTTCTGGAGATGTGTCTCCCTGTCCTGCAGCCTCACACGGCTTATCTGGCCGTGGGCAAACGAGCCTCAGGTGTGGCCGATCCCGCCGTGATGAGGAGGTGCAGGTGTTTCTCCTTTGTCTCCAGGGCAACGCTGATGAGGACTCGGGACGCTCGTCACACTCCCCCCCCTAAGCGTTGTCCTGGTCCTGGTGGAAACATAAGATGACAGTAAGGGGGAAACAGGGGGTGGGTGGGGAGTGACCCCTGACAGACCTGTGCTGACTGACCAAAACCGAGAGAGTCCGTCGGCGTTTGCGTTGGAGGCTCCGGCTCGGTGACGAACGACAAAGCAAAAGTCCTGGAGCGCGAGGAACCACCGCGTTACCCTGGCGTTGGTATCTTTTGCCTTGGCCATCCACTGGAGGGGCGCGTGGTCCGTTAACAGGGTGAATTTCCTGCCCAACAGGTAATAGCGCAGCTCCAGGACTGCCCACTTTATCGCCAGCGCCTCTCTCTCTACGGTGGCGTAGTTTCTCTCAGCCTTGGTCAGTTTCCTGCTGATATATAAGACAGGGTGTTCCTCACCTTCCTGGACCTGGGACAGGACGGCTCCCAGCCCTGTCTCGGATGCATCCGTTTGGAGCAGGAAGGGGCAGCCGAAGTCCGGGGCCCGTAGGACTGGTTCCTCCGTTAACGCCTGCTTCACCCGCCGGAATGCCTCCTCTGCCTCTGGACTCCAGACGACGCGTTCTGGCTGCCCCTTCCTGGTAAGGTCTGTCAGAGGGGCGGCTAAGGAGGAAAAGTTAGGGATGAAGCAGCGATAATAACCCGCCAACCCTAAGAACGCTCGTACCTGCGTCTTGGTGGCCGGTCTAGGGGCCGCATGGACAGCTTCCACCTTCTTCTGCTGTGGCTTGATGAGGCCCCGACCGACCTGGAATCCCAGGTACTTGGCCTCGAAGAGCGCTAGGTGGCATTTGCGAGGGTTGGCGGTGAGTCCAGCCCGTCGAAGATCCATGAGCACCCTCCGCAGACGGTCTAGATGGTCCTCCCAACGCTCCGAGTGGATGACGACATCATCCAGATATGCGGCAGCATATTGTTGATGGGGGCGAAGAATAATATCCATCAAGCGCTGGAACGTGGCCGGTGCCCCGTGAAGGCCGAAGGGAAGGGTCCGGTACTGCCAGTGGCCACTAGGGGTTGAAAAGGCAGTCTTCGGTTTGGCACTGTCGGCAAGGGATACCTGCCAGTATCCCTTGGTTAGGTCCAGCGTCGAAATATACCGGGCCCTTCCCAAACGATCCAGGAGTTCATCCACTCGGGGCATTGGGTAGCCGTCGAACTCGGAGACTTCATTGAGGCGCGGAAATCGTTGCAGAAGCGGAGGGTGCCATCTGGCTTCGGGACCAGGACGATTGGGCTGGACCACGGGCTGCGTGATGGTTCAATCACCCCTAACTTAAGCATTTGCTGGACTTCCTCCTCAATAGCCTGCCGACGAGCCTCTGGGATACGGTAGGGCCGCTGCTTAACGACGACTCCTGGTGGCGTTCTTATGTGATGTTGAAGTACCTGGGTTTTCCGGGGACAGCGGAGAACACATCCGAGAACTGACCGACCAGGTGTTGCAGCTCAGCCTTCTGCCCCGCTGATAACTCGGGGTTGATATCCACCAAGACGGGCTCGCTGGTGGTCAAGGCGACGGTTGGCTCTTGGGTCCCCACCCACTTCTTCAAGAGGTTAACATGATAGAGTTGAACGGGGCGTCGTCTTCCGGGCTGTCGCACCCGGTATGTCACCGGTCCCATTCTTTCCACCACCGTGTACGGCCCCTGCCAGGTGGCCAGAAACTTGCAGGCGGAGGTGGGGACCAACACCATGACTTGGTCGCCCGTCTGGAACTCCCGAGGCTGAGCTGCACGGTTATAGTGTCGTTGTTGGGCTTGTTGGGCATGAGCCAGGTGTTCCCGGACTAATGGCATGATGCGATCGATCCTCTGCCTCATCTCGGAGACATGCTCGACGAGGGAGCGATGGGGGGTAGGCTGTTGTTGCTCCCAAGCTTCTTTGGCAATGTCGAGCAGTCCCCGAGGCTGGCGACCGAAGAGGAGCTCAAACGGTGTAAAGCCCGTTGACGCTTGCGGAACCTCCCGTATACCAAAAAGGACATAGGGGAGCATCTGGTCCCAATCCCGCCGATCTTCTGCTGCCACCCTCCGCAGCATTTGTTTGAGGGTCTGGTTGAACCTTTCCACGAGCCCGTCTGTCTGGGGATCCGCAGGTGCTTTACCCGGAGCAGCTGGCAGAGATCAGCCATTAGCCGGGACATAAACGGTGTTCCCTGATCGGTCAGTATTTCCGTTGGAATGCCCACCCGGCTGAACAGCAGGAAGAGCTCGTGGGCGATGGTTTTGGCCGTGGCTTTCCTGAGCGGAATTGCTTCGGGGTACCGGGTGGCGTAGTCCACGACGACCAGGATGTGCTCATGTCCCCGGGCTGACTTCGGCAACGGCCCTACCAGATCCATCCCGATGCGCTCGAAGGGCACCTCGATGATGGGTAATGGAATGAGCGGTGAGGGGGGAGGTGGTTTGGGCGACGTCTTCTGACACGTGTGGCAGGCCTGACAGAAGCGTTTCACATCGGCCTCCAGGCCAGGCCAGTGGAAACGGTCCCGGACCCGCTGGATGGTATTCATCGCGCCGAGGTGTCCTGCCATTGGATGAGCATGGGCCAAGTGCAGGTCCGTTTCCGTCTTTGTGCGTGGAACCACCAGTAGCTTTTTTTCCTCCCCCCTACGCTGGGCGACGCAATAGAGCAGGCCATTCTCCACGACAAAGTGGGGGAGAGGATGGGGCTTTGGCCGGGTGTCTTTACCCTCTAAGACACACACTTGGGTCCAACAGTGTTTCAGCCGGTCATCCTCTCGCTGAGCCCGGCCGAATGAGCCCCCTCCAACCACCTGCTGATACAGCACATGAAAGTCAAAAATCAGTATCTCAAAATATTAGAATATTTACATTTGAGTTTCAATTAATGACCATCCCTACAGTATAAATGCTGGGTATCTCTTGTTCTTTGAAACCACAATAATGGAGAAGACTGCTGACTTGGCAATGATCCAGAAGACGAACATTGACACCCTCCACAAAGAGGGTAAGTCACAGAAGGTCATTACTGAAAGGTGTGGCTGTTTACAGAGTGCTGTATCAAAGCATATTAAATGCAAAGTTGACTGGAAGGAAGAATTTGGGTAGGAAAAGGTACACAAGCAACAGGGATGACTGCAAAGCTGATTCAAACACTTGTTAGAGCTTCACAAGGAGTGAACTGAAGCTGGAGTCAGTGCATCAAGAGTCACCACGCTCTGACGTCTTCAGGAAAACGGCTACCATGCCACTTCTGAACCAGAGACAACGTCAGAAGCGTCTCACCTGGGCTGTGGAGAAAAAGAACTCAGTGGTCCAAAGTTCTCTTTTCAGATGAAAGTAAACTTTGCATTTCATTTGGAAATCAAGGTCCCAGAGTCTGGAGGAAGAGTGTAGAGGCACAGAATCCATGTTGCTTGAAGTCCAGTGTGAAGTTTCCACAGTCAGTGATGATTTGGGCTGCCATGTCATCTGCTGGTGTTGGTCCACTGTGTTTTCTGAAGTCCACAATCAACGCAGCCATCTACCAGGAAATTTGAGAGCACTTCATGCTTCCTTCTGCTGACAAGCTTTATGGAGATGCTGATTTAATTTTCCAGCAGGACTTGACACCTGCCCACACTGCCAAAGGTACCAAAAGCTGGTTCAATGATCATGGTGTTACTGTGCTTGATTAGCCAGCAAACTTGCCTGACCTGAACCCCATAGAGAATCTATGGACTATTGTCAAGAGGAAGATGAGAGACACCAGACACAACAATGCAGATGACCTGAAGGCCGCTATCAAAGAAACCTGGGCTTCCATACCACCTCAGCAGTGCCACAAACTGATCATCTCCATGCCACGCCGAACTGAGGCAGTAATTAAAGCAAAAGGAGCCCCTACCAAGTATTGAGTACTGTGACAGGGTGGAAGAATCACGCAACAAGGAGAGCTCGAAATAAATACCCGGAGGGTGGATTTATTAACACAAGGTGTAGGTGATGTTTGTTAGGCGTGGCTGAGGTGCGGCGGTGCTCTTCGTGGTGTGATTTCCTCCCTAGTGCGGTGCGTCGGTGCTGTGCTTGTGGCAGGGCAGGATCGGTCACTCGCTGGGCTCTGAAATCAAGAAGAGGATATCGCATTAGTTCTCAGCTTCTTCTGGAGATGTGTCTCCCTGTCCTGCAGCCTCACACGGCTTATCTGGCCGTGGGCAAACGAGCCTCAGGTGTGGCCAATCCCGCCGTGATGAGGAGGTGCAGGTGTTTCTCCTTTGTCTCCAGGGCAACGCTGATGAGGACTCGGGACGCTCGTCACACTCCCCCCCCCTAAGCGTTGTCCTGGTCCTGGTGGAAACATAAGATGACAGTAAGGGGGAAACAGGGGGTGGGTGGGGAGTGACCCCTGACAGACCTGTGCTGACTGACCAAAACCGAGAGAGTCCGTCGGCGTTTGCGTTGGAGGCTCAGGCTCGGTGACGAACGACAAAGCAAAAGTCCTGGAGCGCGAGGAACCACCGCGTTACCCTGGCGTTGGTCTCTTTTGCCTTGGCCATCCACTGGAGGGGCGCGTGGTCCGTTAACAGGGTGAATTTCCTGCCCAACAGGTAATAGCGCAGCTCCAGGACTGCCCACTTTATCGCCAGCGCCTCTCTCTCTACGGTGGCGTAGTTTCTCTCAGCCTTGGTCAGTTTCCTGCTGATATATAAGACAGGGTGTTCCTCACCTTCCTGGACCTGGGACAGGACGGCTCCCAGCCCTGTCTCGGATGCATCCGTTTGGAGCAGGAAGGGGCAGCCGAAGTCCGGGGCCCGTAGGACTGGTTCCTCCGTTAACGCCTGCTTCACCCGCCGGAATGCCTCCTCTGCCTCTGGACTCCAGACGACGCGTTCTGGCTGCCCCTTCCTGGTAAGGTCTGTCAGAGGGGCGGCTAAGGAGGAAAAGTTAGGGATGAAGCAGCGATAATAACCCGCCAACCCTAAGAACGCTCGTACCTGCGTCTTGGTGGCCGGTCTAGGGGCCGCATGGACAGCTTCCACCTTCTTCTGCTGTGGCTTGATGAGGCCCCGACCGACCTGGAATCCCAGGTACTTGGCCTCGAAGAGCGCTAGGTGGCATTTGCGAGGGTTGGCGGTGATTCCAGCCCGTCGAAGATCCATGAGCACCCTCCGCAGACGGTCTAGATGGTCCTCCCAACGCTCCGAGTGGATGACGACATCATCCAGATATGCGGCAGCATATTGTTGATGGGGGCGAAGAATAATATCCATCAAGCGCTGGAACGTGGCCGGTGCCCCGTGAAGGCCGAAGGGAAGGGTCCGGTACTGCCAGTGGCCACTAGGGGTTGAAAAGGCAGTCTTCGGTTTGGCACTGTCGGCAAGGGGTACCTGCCAGTATCCCTTGGTTAGGTCCAGCGTCGAAATATACCGGGCCCTTCCCAAACGATCCAGGAGTTCATCCACTCGGGGCATTGGGTAGCCGTCGAACTCGGAGACTTCATTGAGGCGCCGGAAATCGTTGCAGAAGCGGAGGGTGCCATCTGGCTTCGGGACCAGGACGATTGGGCTGGACCACGGGCTGCGTGATGGTTCAATCACCCCTAACTTAAGCATTTGCTGGACTTCCTCCTCAATAGCCTGCCGACGAGCCTCTGGGATACGGTAGGGCCGCTGCTTAACGACGACTCCTGGTGGCGTTCTTATGTGATGTTGAAGTACCTGGGTTTTCCCGGGGACAGCGGAGAACACATCCGAGAACTGACCGACCAGGTGTTGCAGCTCAGCCTTCTGCCCCGCTGATAACTCGGGGTTGATATCCACCAAGACGGGCTCGCTGGTGGTCAAGGCGACGGTTGGCTCTTGGGTCCCCACCCACTTCTTCAAGAGGTTAACATGATAGAGTTGAACGGGGCGTCGTCTTCCGGGCTGTCGCACCCGGTATGTCACCGGTCCCATTCTTTCCACCACCGTGTACGGCCCCTGCCAGGTGGCCAGAAACTTGCAGGCGGAGGTGGGGACCAACACCATGACTTGGTCGCCCGTCTGGAACTCCCGAGGCTGAGCTGCACGGTTATAGTGTCGTTGTTGGGCTTGTTGGGCATGAGCCAGGTGTTCCCGGACTAATGGCATGATGCGATCGATCCTCTGCCTCATCTCGGAGACATGCTCGACGAGGGAGCGATGGGGGGTAGGCTGTTGTTGCTCCCAAGCTTCTTTGGCAACGTCGAGCAGTCCCCGAGGCTGGCGACCGAAGAGGAGCTCAAACGGTGTAAAGCCCGTTGACGCTTGCGGAACCTCCCGTATACCAAAAAGGACATAGGGGAGCATCTGGTCCCAATCCCGCTGATCTTCTGCTGCCACCCTCCGCAGCATTTGTTTGAGGGTCTGGTTGAACCTTTCCACGAGCCCGTCTGTCTGGGGATCCGCAGGTGCTTTACCCGGAGCAGCTGGCAGAGATCAGCCATTAGCCGGGACATAAACGGTGTTCCCTGATCGGTCAGTATTTCCGTTGGAATGCCCACCCGGCTGAACAGCAGGAAGAGCTCGTGGGCGATGGTTTTGGCCGTGGCTTTCCTGAGCGGAATTGCTTCGGGGTACCGGGTGGCGTAGTCCACGACGACCAGGATGTGCTCATGTCCCCGGGCTGACTTCGGCAACGGCCCTACCAGATCCATCCCGATGCGCTCGAAGGGCACCTCGATGATGGGTAATGGAATGAGCGGTGAGGGGGGAGGTGGTTTGGGCGACGTCTTCTGACACGTGTGGCAGGCCTGACAGAAGCGTTTCACATCGGCCTCCAGGCCAGGCCAGTGGAAACGGTCCCGGACCCGCTGGATGGTATTCATCGCGCCGAGGTGTCCTGCCATTGGATGAGCGTGGGCCAAGTGCAGGACCGTTTCCGTCTTTGTGCGTGGAACCACCAGTAGCTTTTTTTCCTCCCCCCTACGCTGGGCGACGCAATAGAGCAGGCCATTCTCCACGACAAAGTGGGGGAGAGGATGGGGCTTTGGCCGGGTGTCTTTACCCTCTAAGACACACACTTGGGTCCAACAGTGTTCCAGCCGGTCATCCTCTCGCTGAGCCCGGCCGAATGAGCCCCCTCCAACCACCTGCTGATACACATCATAGAAAAGGTTAGAATTTTGAGAGGGGGACTCACCATCTCTCCCACTGTCGGAGGCCAGGAGAACGGGGTGGCGGTTGGGCCTCTTCGCTGGCTGCCGTCCACGGCGGCCCCCTCTGGGGTTGGCAGGCTGTGTGGCCGCGCTCAACAGGTCCTCAAAACCCGGCCAGTCTCGTCCCAGCAGTACGCTCACTGGAAGGCCTTTTACGACTCCAACTTCAATTGGCCAGGTCCCGGAGGAGGCGGAAATGGAGACGCGCCGAATGGGGACTTCCCGCGTATCTCCGTGGGCACAGGTAACGGGAAGGACCCCTTTGGACTCGTGACTGGGTGGGAGGACCCCCGCCTTGACGAGACTGACAGCGCTGCCGGTGTCCAGTACCGCTTTAAAGGGCCGGCCGTTGATCTTGATTTCTGCGGTTGGAGCTCCCCTGGGCGGATCTTGATGTAACACACAGCCTGCCACCCAAGGCCGAGCTTTAGGCGACGAAGGCGCTGTGGGCATGGATTCATCCACTGGTTCGGGGGCCGCCGTCCTGTCTATTGGCCGCGAGATGCCCTCCGGCGCGCGTTGCTCTGGAACCACCCTCCGGGGGAAAGGCGGTACTCGCTCCCCAGCTTCGCGTCGTTGGGCCGCCTCAGCCAGCTCGATCGCCTCCACAACTTCCAGGAGGATGGTGGGGTTTTTCATGCCGACGGCGTGCCGACATGCGCAAGGCAGGGCGCGGAGGAGGCGATCGACGACCACGCGTTCCGTTACCTGAGCTGCCGTAGGAGAACCCACCATTAGCCAATGCTGCGCGAGCCTTGAGAGTTCGGTGGCCTGGGTACGAGCAGACCGCCGGGGCTGGTACACCCAGTCGGTGATGAACGGTGCTGGGCGGCGCACACAGGAGACAGTCCCACGCGAGCCAAGATCTCCCTTTTCACTTCGCCATAGTCTCCTGCGACGGTAGTGGGTAGGCTGAAATAGGCGCGTTGGGGCTCACCGGTGAGGAGGGGAGCTAATGCGCGTGCCCAGACTTCTGGATCCCTTGCACCCGCGGGTCCGTTAACGGAACGCGCTGGCGGGCGGCCACGCGAAGGGCAGCGACCTCCTCATCAACCTGGCCCTGGCGTGCAGCCAGATGCTCTACAATTTGCTGCTGGCGCAGGCTGACCTCCGTTAGCTGGCGAAGCAGTTCTTCCATCCTTTGGGGAGGAGTACCGCTCTTTCTGCAAATAAAACAGAGGAAAAGAGAAGAACGTGAGACAACCAGTGGAGATCACTTGTTGGTGAACTTCCTCAATCTGCCCGCATCCTCCACCAGTGTGACAGGGTGGAAGAATCACGCAACAAGGAGAGCTCGAAATAAATACCCCGGAGGGTGGATTTATTAACACAAGGTGTAGGTGATGTTTGTTAGGTGTGGCTGAGGTGCGGCGGTGCTCTTCGTGGTGTGATTTCCTCCCTAGTGCGGTGCGTCGGTGCTGTGCTCGTGGCAGGGCAGGATCGGTCACTCGCTGGGCTCTGAAATCAAGAAGAGGATATCGCATTAGTTCTCAGCTTCTTCTGGAGATGTGTCTCCCTGTCCTGCAGCCTCACACGGCTTATCTGGCCGCGGGCAAACGAGCCTCAGGTGTGGCCGATCCCGCCGTGATGAGGAGGTGCAGGTGTTTCTCCTTTGTCTCCAGGGCAACGCTGATGAGGACTCGGGACGCTCGTCACAGTACATATACAGTAAATTAACATACTTTCCAGAAGACCAACATTTCACTAAAAATGTTTTTTTATTGGTCTTATGAAGTATTCTAATTTGTTGAGATCGTGGTGGGTTTTTGTTAAATGTGAGCCTAAATCATCACAGTTAAAAGAACCAAAGACTTAAACTACTTCAGCCAGTGTGCATTGAATTTATTTAATACATGAGTTTCACAATTTGAGTTGAATTACTGAAATAAATTAACTTTTTCACGACATTCTAATTTATTGAGATGCACCTGTACATCATGCCCCATTTTTAGCAAGGGCAATTGTTTGGAAAAATATTATATTAATTATTGATAATTTGTTATTATGGGAAGTATTCGGACAAGCACAGAAAACGAACAACACGTTCTAAGAAGCCACTAAAGGGACATACTGTTAGCCTCTTGCTAGCGGTTGCCTGTTACGTCACCAGTGATGGGAATAACGGCGTTATAAATAGATGGTGTTACTAACGGCGTTATTGTTTTCAGTAACGAGTAATCAAACTAATTACTGTTTCCCCCGTTACAACGCCGTTACCGTTACTGACAATAAACTGCGGCGTTACTATAATTTATTATAATATTATTATCATTTTATTTTTCAGTTCATCTGAATGGATGCGCAGTTTAGCTGTATTTGACGTACCGTAAACTCTAGTGTGAAGCGCACGGCTCGCCGTAGCTTTGTCGCTCTCACACACACACACACACACACGCGCGCAAAGAAAGATACAGAGCGAGAGAGTCTTTCATAACATGCAGTATTGACGCGCTACATGTAAACGATATTCTTTGTTGTGTTTTCCTGTCAAAATAACGGAGTTCCTTTGGAATTCTTCAGCTTTTAAGAACTGCCGGGTTCTCTGCTAGTGGGCGGAGCTAATGTGCAAACGACAATCTCATTGGCTGCCGCTCACCTATTATCATCCCTGTTTTGATTTCAGCAAATCATTTCGAGCGAACCCATACAACCTGATTAATATTCATGAACCCAGCAGCTCCTTTATCCTTAGTGCGTTTTATATTGTTATTAGTGGTATAATTCATAGCAGTTTTGTTATCTTATCAATTTTTCCCCCTTTTTTATAGAAACACTAAATGACAAACAATATCTTAAGCACCACCACTAGTCCTAAATTCAGTCAACATGACAAATATGAATTCATACTTGGTTATTCTAATTACTAAAGTTCTAACATCATATAATGCTAAATTATCATAATATCATATTATAATGCTTGACTAACTGATGCTAAGTGTCAGTAGACCATACTCTCTCCCAGTCCATTAATAACACTTTTTAATATTTTAAATTATATATTGCATCTACTTTATTAACACTGGACTCAAGTCATGTGCTAAACCACTTCCCACACGAGTCAACCTAGACTTCCAATATTTGTTGCATTTCACTTTCAGTGTCCTCCGGAACTCTTCCTTCTCAATGGCACATTGTTTATCCGCTCTTTGATTTTACAGGCCAGATGTGACCGCTTGCAGTTAATTTATTTTCTGTGCAACATATTTGCACAGAGCTCTGCTTGTTTGCATGGGAAGCTTTTTGGCGACGACCCCTGTCAGACCGGCCTCTAATGAATCCCATTAAATCATGCACTTTGTCATTACGCTGCCTTTAAGAGCCAGAAACTCACTTTGGCTTTACAAGTATGCAACCCCCATTGTGAGCAAATGCTACGTTGAGAAAAACAAACTACTTGACATCAGTGGACTCCTGCAATAGAAAAATAAAAAGAAATCCATCGAGTGTCTTCTCACTTGGCAAACAGCGATTTGAAAGTTTGACACGCGAGACTGCTTTTTCCAAACTTTGAGTTGAAGAGCACCTTCCAACGTCTACGGCATGCATAAACACTTGGAAGGCCTGGATTCATCTACTTGTCATCTGCCAAAAATGGTAACGTGTGTTTATAGAATGACTAGGATAAAAAGGGTGGACTTTACACAGAGCAGACCAGCCCAATCAATCTTTTGGCCCACAACTTTCCAAAAGCTTGTCTCGACTACATCCTTCAACTAAAAAAAGAGCAAAAGGAATAGAGTGCAAGATAAATTTGCTGATGATGTCCACTATTGTGAATTTTCCCAATCTCAAGGCACATCACATCATGTTTTGTTGGCTCTGCAAACTTTCCCAACAATATAGCGAAGATTTGATGGATGGTAATACTGTGGACACTTCACACAAACAGATCCCTTGATCTCCAGTGTTCAGAAGTGCTTTGGTTCTGGGGGTGGAACATGGCCCAGATGTCAACCCTTTGGCTGAAGTTGGCATGATGTCTAGATCAGGCGTTCTTAACTCTGTCACTTGAGGTCCACTTTCCAGCAGAGTTTAGCTCCAACCCTAATCAAACACACCTGAACAAGCTAATCAAGGTCTTCAGGATTACTAGCAAGTTAGTGGCAGGAGAGTTTGATTAAAGTTGGAGGTAAACTCTGCAGGACCTCGAGGGCCAGAGTTGGAAACCCCTATTCTAGATGGTAAACCTTCCCTTACCAAAAAGTAGTATACTTCAAGTTTATTTTATTATGTATACTTAATTAAAGTTCAAGTATATTTTTAAGTATACTTTATGTAGTAAGTATACAAATATCAGTGTACTTGTAGTATACTTGTAAGTGTACTATTTCAATACTCCTTGGGACTAAATTGGCCCACTTTCTAGTATATTAAAGTATACTTTAAGTATAACAGTAGTAAACTTTGAGTACACAAGTTTATATCAAGGTGTATAGCTTGTACTGTAGCTATACTAAAAGTGAACTTAAAAATATACTGATAGTTTAGTAATTAAATACTTGTAGTAGCATTTTTAGTACACTTTGAAGAGTAGTCTCAAGTAAACTACTAGTTTAGTAGTTTTATACTGCAAGTATACTCGTAAGTTTTCTTTAAGTGAACTTTACATCATACTTTAAGTATGCTACTATGTCCCTATTTAGGTATTAATTTGTATATATTTTTTGTATGAATATCTGAACATACAAAACATCAAAAGAAAGAACAGGGTATCTGCTTGTAAACAAAAAAAAAATATTCTAGCTTCTTTTTTTAAACACTTGAATGTGGGTAAGTTTCATAAATAAATAAAAAATAAGAAATAAACAAAATTTTGAACAAAAAGCTGAAAAAAGAATATGAATTGGATTCAGAATGATAATCAAAACGTAGATGGAGTCGATCAAACCCCAAAGCTTGACAGTCATTATTACCTCTTCATTGGTCGACATTTTATTCCATAACGTTACACAGTTTTGATGCTGTTTTATGTCTGATGATCGTGTTAGATTACATGTGGAAGCATCTATTGTTTCAGTTTCTTCTTTTTTGGAAATTCTGTAAAAAAAGTTGGGTAACACTTTAGAATACTGTTTCTTACTTACTGCATAACCAATAAGGAATTATTGAAGAACTAACGTGTAATTATACATTAACACTTAACTCACTACTGTTAACTACTAAGGAAGATGTGTTAACTAATCAGTATGTAATACAATTTTATGATTGTGTTAAATAACAGTTAGCTAATCAATAACTAATGTATTCTGTCATACCTCCTGAAGAACTACTATTAATTATCTACTAGTTAAGGTTCAAGAAAAATAACTATGAAATAACTACTACTGACCAGTTATACGCAAATAATCACTATAATTGTCGTGGCCCACAAATCAAGTACTTGAGTAAAAGTACAGATACCCCATTAAATTATTACTCTAGTAAATTTATAAGAAGGCCTATTCATTTTCAAAATTACTTGAGTAAAAGGACAAGTACAAAGTACTACTACAGTAGCAACTTTGTTACAGTCCACTACTACTATTATTAGCCTATAATGGAAATGAAATATGCATTTTGTTTGATGCACTCCCAAAATGACTCATTACTATAATTGTACATAACGAGGGGTGAGAACCAGAAGGGCATAAGAGACATTTTGGGTGAGATGTGTGTGTATATATATATATATTATATATATCAAAAGAAAACTCTTGATGAGCACCTTCTACTGACAAATGTATCCATGAGTGTACAAATTTGTATTATAAATGATTGAAATCAGTGCACAAAGTCAGATCAACCAATGGTAAAAATTTTTTTGGCCCTCCTGTTAAGTAGGTGAAATGTCACTTACGCCGTTCTGGTTCTCACCCCTTATACTTTTGCCTGTATCTTAAATAATTGCATTGTGCGCATGTAGGAAATGTGCTTCGGAAAGGAACCCCAACTCCACTGTCTTGCCATAACTATCCAACTTAAAGGTTTCACTATATTTTCACTTTAGAAGGCCTACTGTTCTAGGTTCGAAATAAGTCCTGCAGAAATATTTGATAATTATTTATTAATTACTAACGAGTTCCCTATATTTTCACTTTAGAATACTGTTTCAGGTTCTAAGTAATTCATGCGGAATTATCTGATAATTATTAATTAATTACTATAGGTTTCACTATATTTTCACTTTAGAATAGGCCTACTGTTTCAGGTTCGAAATAAGTCTTGCAGAATCATTTGATAATTATTTATTAATTACTAATGAGTTCCCTATATTTTCACTTTAGAATACTGTTTCAGGTTCTAAGTAATTCCTGCGGAATTATCTGATAATTCTTAATTAATTACTATAGGTTTCACTATATTTTCACTTTAGAATACTGTTTCAGGTTCTAAGTAATTCCTGCGGAATTATCTGATAATTCTTAATTAATTACTATAGGTTTCACTATATTTTCACTTTAGAATAGGCCTACTGTTTCAGGTTCGAAATAAGTCCTGCAGAATCATTTGATAATTCTTTATTAATTACTAATGAGTTCCCTATATTTTCACTTTAGAATACTGTTTCAGGTTCTAAGTAATTCCTGCAGAATTATCTGATAATTCTTAATTAATTATAAGGTTTCACTATATTTTCACTTTAGAATACTGTTTCAGGTTCTAAGTAATTCCTGCGGAATTATCTGATAATTCTTAATTAATTACTATAGGTTTCACTATATTTTCACTTTAGAATAGGCCTACTGTTTCAGGTTCGAAATAAGTCCTGCAGAATCATTTGATAATTCTTTATTAATTACTAATGAGTTCCCTATATTTTCACTTTAGAATACTGTTTCAGGTTCTAAGTAATTCCTGCAGAATTATCTGATAATTCTTAATTAATTACTATAGGTTTCACTATATTTTCACTTTAGAATAGGCCTACAGTTTCAGGTTCGAAATAAGTCCTGCAGAATCATTTGATAATTATTTATTAATTACTAACGAGTTCCCTATATTTTCACTTTAGAATACGGTTTCAGGTTCTAAGTAATTATTGCAGAATTATCTGATAATTCTTAATTAATTACTAATGAGTTCCCTATATTTTCACTTTAGAATACTGTTTCAGGTTCTAAGTAATTATTGCAGATTTATCTAATAATTCTTTATTAATTACTAATGGGTTCCCAATATTTTCACTTTAGAATAGGCCCACTGTTTCAGGTTCAAAATAAGTCCTGTAGAATTATTTGATAATTCTTTATTAATTCTTGTATTTTCATTTTCCCTCAGTCCTTACATACAGGAATTGAATTAATGGTAATGTGGTATATGGTGAGGAGGTACACATACAGTACTGTATATAAAATATAAAAACTAAGGTAAGTTATCGCATGGCACTGGAGTGGTGGTGGGGTTCCTATCTGAAGCTGATTTCTTACAAAACACACTCACAAAAATTCACTACACAGGGAAAACCTCTATAAAATTTATTGCATTTATTAATATTACATTTTCATACTACTACTACTACTGCTAATAACATTTATATGACCGGGTCACAACACAATGTAATTGTGTAAGACTGTTCATTAGTAGTTACTTCATAGTTATTTTTCTTAAAACTTAACTAGTAGATAATTAATAGTAGTTCTTAAGGAGGTATGAAAGAATACATTAGTTATTGATTAGCTAACTGTTACTTAACACAATCAAAAATTGTATTACATACTGATTAGTTAATACAACTTCCTTAGTAGTTAACAGTAGTGAGTTAAGTGTTAATGATTAATTACCTGTTAGTTCTTCAATAATTCCTTATTAGTTATGCAGTAAGTAAGAAACAGTATTCTAAAGTGTTACCAAAAGTTGTGTACTAGCACCCAGAATACACTGATTCTAGGTGAACATATATTTACACTTTTTCAAGTATAAGTCAAGTATACTTAAATGTCATTTTAAGTAT
Source organism: Aspiorhynchus laticeps (assembly GCA_023376895.1). NCBI lineage: Eukaryota > Metazoa > Chordata > Actinopteri > Cypriniformes > Cyprinidae > Aspiorhynchus > Aspiorhynchus laticeps. The sequence goes on along the minus strand of JALXFT010001015.1, from coordinate 1,138 downwards.
ATTTCTGAGAAATACATAAAGCCCATTTCTGAGAAGTACATAAAAAGTAGACTAAAAGTATACTTTCCTATTTTGTAGTTTAAAAGAAATATACTAATAGCACACTTGAATAAACTTCTTTTTCGTAAGGGTTGATAAAAAAAAAAAAAAAAAACGCTCACAAGATGCATATTTGACAGGATAGTGTTTATTTCGGGCTTGGGGTTGTTCTCGGACTCAATGAAGAAAATGCATGGATGATACATGCAAATCTTGGGAAACTTTATGCAAAATGGGGATGACCACACATTAGTGACATAATGGCGTATAGACTGTTAGTATTATTTTGTGTGGAATCCAATGGACCAGAGATGCATGTATGTCTAAATGGAAATTTTTGTGAGATGCACGTTTGACAAGTTTAAGCTAGAATACATGCCCCCATCCAAATTTTGCAAGACTGAGGATGATCATAGTCATGTCCCGAATGCCGCTGTAGAGTTCTGCAGTCCTCCTATAATGCTGGGTACACACTGCACAATTTTTAAAGTTGTCGGATCACTGCTATTCTCACACTGCTTGGCTGTCTGGGGTACCATCTAGTTGCTATTCTGTCGGCGAGTGAAAATCAGGGCTATCATGGCTGGTTACATGTTAATGACTTGGTGCCACTGTCAGGTAGTAGTTGCTGTGAAATCCCATGGACCAGAGCCACAGTGATGTCTAGACACCCCTTGTCTGACACATCCATTTCAGGTCTTGGAGTCTCTACTAATGGGCTGATGACCTGAATCGGGAATGTTTGCTTAAGGAGACATACAAAATTTACAGTGTTGGGGGGCTCCAGGAACGTGGTTGGGAACCACTGGTCTAAATTATAAATCTTGTTAAGCCAAACTCTTGATTGGTACATATGACAAGGTTAGGGTTGAGTTGGGCTTGGGGTTGCTTTCGGATTCAATGAACACATACATGAATGAAGCATCTGAATGTCACAAAACCTTTTGCAAAATGAGGGTTACAGCGCTGTCTTAAACCATGCCCTAAGTTATTCTGCCGTGGAAAGGCAAAAGTCCGTAACTTTGATTTTGGTCAAAAATGAGTTATTGATATTTTTGGGACATTCAATACATCCTTTATCATGTGGAAAATCTTGAGT